>JAMPIV010012818.1:0-191893 GCA_024509875.1 Oreohelix idahoensis | reverse complement strand
CCGGTGTGGAGCGGGTTTGGTTGTGCCTTGCACCCATACCTTGGAGAGATTACAGTGGAAGAGATATAATCGAATGGAAGTGAATGATCATTGATTTATGCATTTGTAAGGAAGCCAGAGTAGATGATTATAAATGGGTCAACGAAATGATGTGTAAAGGCAACAGAATAGCGCGAACATGAAATTTGTATTCAGAGCTATTTAATTTTTCATTTGTGTTTTACTTACATCATAATGCTTTTACGGGCCTGGACTGAATTTGAGAATGTGAGTATTTACATCAGGAATTTTGATATCTGGTTCTTCGAGAAGAATGACTGCATTATTCAAAATACCTGAGCAAGGGAATCTAATCAGAAGTACAGTAGGCTTCTCGTGGAATCCTGTGGAAAATACTTATTATGCCCTTCTCTTTTAAAAAAGTTTTGTTACCAACCCCACCCCCCCCCAAGAGCCCCCCTTCCACCCTCCCTCTACGCTTTCATTCATCCACTATCTCAGAGATAAGCTACACATGATCCACACTTAAAATTATTGGTTATAAATTAGAGGAATTCAGTGTTAACTCGTATTTCCTTTGGTTTTATTTATAGCTCACTAGTGAAATTGGTGTAATGTATTAAGAAGCATCGGTTAAAAAGTTTTTTTTTTTGCTTGTTCATATTTTTACTTTTTTCATCTTTCGTATTTTACCATTTGTCCATTGTTATTGCTGTTGACTTGTCTACATCTATCATTTGTAGCATGTTTGCTGACTGTGGGCTGATGAAGAGGTGAATCCTGAAACATCCCACACATTCCTGTATTTAATTTGTTAAAACAGATTTTATTACCATTTTATTTTTTAATTTATTTATTACTCTCCTTACCAGTTTTACATCAGCCCCCTTATTTATTTACTTATATTATTTACAACTGATCCATTCACATCAGAATTTTTTGTCTGTATTTTTATTTCTTGATTATTTACAATGTAATGTAATCATTTACTTGCTGGGTTTTTACTGGCTGTTGATTTAAGAAAGACCATGAATGGATGGTACAAAACAGGAAGTATACTTGGTTAGTAGCACTATGTTCCTTGAGAAGCTGATGTTTAATGATTTTTGAAGAAGAAAACCAGAAATTGAAATTTAGAATTAATTTTAGGGCTGTTAACCAGAAAGAAGACAGGGAGTCAAAAATATTATTATTATTAGCGATAAAAACACTTTTGAAGCAAGCCTTGGTCTTGTACTGTTGTAAGTTTTGAGAAAATTCTCTCTAACTGTAGACTGAAGGCTTTCCACTTGATTTCTCACAAGAAAACACAACTTGCTTCTGACAGTCTTTCAAGTTTGTTTTTGTGGAAACCTGCTGCTTCGGGGGTGGCAATACAGTTGTCCTGTTCCACTGTAAGATCCTTAATATCTTATTTCAAAAATACAAACAAGAAGTGTGTCTTAGGACCTTTATATAATCTGTTTAAATTGGTTTTACTTTCAAAGCTGATTGAAGCCAAGTTACATCAGGATTTTTATCTTTAAAATTTGGTACCATTATCATACTATATTTTCCTATGAAGCACATTCCTTTCAAACCATAATATTCAACATGGAATATTGATTACTCAGGACAATTTTGGCATGATGTGATATTGTTTCCAGTTATTATGTACTATACTATATATACTACTACTTAATAATACAAAATGCCCAAGATGGAACCCACAAGGAAAAGAAGAGGGGTAGGCCCAGGAGAACTGGAGAAGAACTGTGGGAAGAGGAGGATAAGGTAAATCTGGAATGACTTGGGCACAGCTGAAAAAAAGATAACGCCCAGAATAGAATTCAATGGAGAGTGCTCTGATTCAGACCTATGTTCATGTGCGAACGGATATATGAATGTTGATGAATATTACCATAAATTATTCATTAAGTAATTTTCACATTTATATTCACTTAACATAACAGGATTAGAATAAAATATGTTGTGTTATACTTTATTTTCTACTTATTTAATGCTCAAATATTTTCTATGGGCATTAAATTCTTCACTTGGCACAAGATCTGCTTAATTAAATTCCTGTGAGATGGTGTCTGGGAGTTTTTGGCACTTTTAGACTTCCCATGGTGGAATTCTTTGCTGTATACTAATTACCATCATTTATTGAGCTGGGTAAAGTATCTAGAGTAAAATTGTTTTTTTCTTTATCAAACAACGAATGGACTTATATTTTATACACTTTACAAGCAAATTATTAAGATTGACAGCATATTCATCAAGTTGGTGAGAGATTCCAGAAAAGGAAGACAACCTTCATCATTATGTAGCTTTTGGTTCCGCTAAACGCCTCAATTCGGGCCTCTGATGCACACATCAAGAGTAGAGTCTCAATGTGGGTTATCCATACCATTAAATTACACATTCCTCTGACGACTGCAAACAGAAAATCTTGTCAGATACAACTACATCGTGTCTTCATAGTTAAGAATTTCCATAAGTGTAAGACTTTAAAATCTATCAATACTTAGTTATTATTTTATTGGGATCTAGTTTGCAAGAAAGCCTGACGATCTATGGGACCTACCTTTCCACATAATATTTCTCATGTTCCTGTATTCTGATCTTCAGCAGATTCTCCGAAGCTGTCACGGCCTGCCACATTTTGTCTCATTCGAATATCGTTAATTTGTTCATGTTTCTCACTTCGCGCTTTGGCTGGTAACGATCTCCCGCAGCTCATTATTCTCTTACCTTTTGCTGACTAGTGAGCTTTTCATTCTTCTGCAGGCTTCTCCATGTGCTGTGCATTGTAGGACAAGGTCAGAATATTGTGATGGACAAACAGGCGCACGATCTAGTTCTTGGATCTGCCAAATGCCACCAACGTATAAAAAATACGTGAACATGTTTGCAAGACGCACAAACAGTGATATAAACGGTAGTCTGTGAAGACACCTTAATTTACACATCAGGAGGATCACAGAAATTACATCCTTAAACGTTTATATAGGCAAATGATTAATAGATAGTCCAGGCTACAAATTTGTAAATGGCGAGGCTTAAATATGAAAAACAGTTTTCACTGAAGAAAATCAAAAATTTTAGGAAAGTGATTACTGGCAGTCAACCGGAAGCAAAGGGGGAAAAAAAACATATGATGATGTATAATGATGATGAATGCAAATGCAAATCATTTACTTACATCAATGTATGGAATGGACCTTCAAGGTAAAATATCCAAAATGAATTAATGATCATTATTATAAAACCCTTAACACTCATCCATTCAACTCTTCCTTTTATCTTTTTACCTTGGACATGGGTCAATGGAGAGAGTTATTAAAAACATATCAACTTGGGTAAGGGGTCTAAAGGATACCGTCTTCCAAGCCCATCGGGCATTATTGGGATATGGTCGTTAGCCCATATTTTATTGTCCATCGGCACACTAGGGGTGATGTGGTCAGGCATTCCCACCGCCGGACCGCCTTTAACCCTTACCCCAGTGTTGCTCTGGTACCCAATTCACTGTAGGGCTGGGTGTTACCCGGGAGTCCGTTTTGCGGTCTAAAATAATCCCTCCTCAAAATCTGGGGGATCAGATCACATGGACCTCCCGAGCTAGGAAGCCGTGCTCTAACCACTGCAATACGGTGGCTCAAATATAACTTGTGGTGATATAAAATTTGTACACACGATTGTTACATGAAATAATGACTTAAATAATTAGCTTAATATAGATTTGAGTATATCTGTATGAAGCCCTGTGTAGTTCCCAAGGTGTCTCCTATTATAACAAAAAAAACAAAGAATAGGAGAACTAACGCTCCCTCACAAGTATGTTGAAAAAGGCGGAACTAAAAAAAAGTTGGGCATAGAGGCTGGCAATACCTCATCATGAAAAGGCATTGTTCTACTAGAAAACCGCACTGATGATAGTGAGTGTGATTGATTGTGACAGGCTTCCTGCTAGGGGAGACCAGCTACAGGGTTTGCTCCATAAGGTCAAACAGGAAAATGATGACTAATAATACACTGGTGAAACAAATATTAAGATGGGTTGTCACGGATACAGTAAACAGTTTCACAGCAAAAACCACTACACCATCTTGAGCATTAACAATGATTTGCAAACACACCAAAAGGAGCTCAGATTGAAAGTGTAAAATTTTCTGCACCCACCTGCCACCTGTAAACTGGGAGATATGCTGGGTAAGTTACTACTTTATCCTCAAAACGCACCTTCTGAGTCTCTGTGACAAAGTCACAAGTTCATGGACATCACAGCTCTGAGACTTTCTGTAAGCTGACTCTCTCAGAATTCTCCAGCTGGATTGTTTATTTTGAAGATTTCACCTGGTGATGAGACAATATTCTTACAACTATGGTGTAACGCTAATAAAGACAACACAACAAAAAGAGAGAGCAGAAAATGTACGTATTTAATAAGCTCACTGACAAGTTCCGGAAGACGACGCTAATGAACTGCTAGGCTCACGCACACCACCTAGTAACTCCTATTTTGCCTTGATTAGCCTCAACCGGTCCTTACTCTTAGGGTAAAAAGTGAACTTTATGAAAGTTCAATTAACCATCATAATTTTCCTTTTTGCTCACCTGTAGTGCATGGAGCACAACCTCAGCAGCTGGTTCCACTTGCAGGATAACTTGCGCAAAGCCTTTCACATGTTCCTTCAAGCTGTTGGTTTCCCTGTAGCAATTCTGTTTTACCCAGATGAATGCAAGAAGACTAAATTTAGTTGCCAGCCTCATTACACAACTCTCACAATTAGTTGCCTGGGTGTCTGCACATGCATGATGAAGGTTGCCATCCGGGGGGAGCCTCGATTGCACAATACCTTCATGGTTTGTTGCCTTGTATGAACCATGCTATGATGAAAGTTGCCAGCCTCATGCAACAACCTCAAGTTTGTTGCCTTGTATTTGACATGCATGATGGAAAGCAGTAGTCCTCCTCTGTTTTTTCTATTGGTCTTCAGGAGTGAGACCTGTGCCAACTTCAAATTGAATTCAAATATTTCAGTGTTGTTTAACCTTTTACCCTATCCACTTTTTTTTTGTCCCCTGGAACACCAACAACCTAAACCACATTATATAAGCTATGGATTCTCCTATGTCCCTGGGTGTAACTGGTTACAACCGCCAGAACCACGGCATATTTTATAAACCTTTTTTCTTATCCGAATTTTCCCCTCGTACAGGACTCGTATGTACTTCAATCACCTTATGTGAATATTTTTTAGGGCCAGTTTCTACCAAGACTATTTTATTAAACATTTTTCTCTGAAAATTACAGTTCCTCTGTTGGCATGTGTCGATTGTTTTGGTATTTTTCTAGCGATGCAATATGAAAAGACCGAAATGGAGAAATGGTTTACAGAGGTTCCATACATACTTGTTTTCTCCAATCGGCCCTTTGATGAGACTTTGATTTACTCTTCTCAAAAGATTTCTAGAAGAAAGAGATATTCGGCCCTTTCAGATGACACCATTTGTGCACTAACAGAACTGTCAAGTTCACTTTGTTGACACGCATGAAATGTACTGATTGAGGAGTCTGGGTGGTCCGTCATAGACACGTGACAATATCTACGGGACAATGCCAGTGCTGATGAAGCCCAGGTGTATTGTTGATTAACTTATAAAAAACTTTGAAACCTGCCACTGGGTGGTTTCCTCGGTGTCCCCAATTATCCATCTGGTCTGTATATTCGTTTCTTACCTTTTCACTTCTTCATTAGACACGATTAGTTACTGTTACAACATTCCACCCCAAAAGCCAGTAAGGAACTGTTTAATTAGTGGCAAACAAACCACTAAAAAACAACACAAAAAAACAACACACAACAACGCAATTTGCTAAACCAGAAAACAAAAAAAAAAAAACTTAGGCCAAAGTTCGTGCCAGTGTGTTTTGGGACAAGGCAAATTTTAATTGAAATAGAAGAAAAGGTTTGTATGTGCACCTGAATAGACAGACATACAGACCACTATAGTACAATCTATACGTTTAGTTCTCTGTCCCGGACTGTTTTCTGTGACTGACCAACTCCAGGATAAAGCTAGGACAAAGTTGGAGGGGACAGATCAATTGATTTCAAAAATACGAATCCAAAACGCAAGAGGGAGCTTTAATTGCATTGGGGGGAAAGAAACATATGTGGAAGGAAACAAGGAAGATAACACCCAAGTCCAACCCCGACCAGTAAAGAGATTTTTAATTCAAAATGTCAAGACCCGTTCTATTGCTCTTGGCCTTCTGCAGTACATGAGTAGAGAACAAAAAAACAAACATACAAGCCAAACAAGCTACACACTTTTATAAGAACGGGTTGCTTGCGTAGAATAGAAGGACTAGAAATGGTATGACAAAGTCATAAAGAGTGGAAAACTAAATGATGACAAGAACCAGACCAACGTGCCAGGTGTGATACAAGAGATGAGAAGAAGACGCTGGCGATGACATTGATAGGAAACACACCATACATTGAGGGGGAACCTGTGCTTGATAGCATTACAAGGCAGTCCTTGTTCTGGGAAAAGGCCGATCCCACAGGGGAAAGCGGGAGATGGCAGAGGTAGACGTAGCGAAGGAAAGACACGCAGTGGAGAAGAGAACCTGGGAGCGAGAGAGCCGGGGAGAGCGAAAGTAGAGAACTGGATACAGAGGTGCACATGATGGGAAAACATGAAAGAACCTTGAGAGCAGATGGCACAGGGCAGGAATTGTATTGGCATGTGTTTGCCTAGAAGGGGGGCCTCTGGGGGCTCCTCGGGGAGCCCCATTATTAAAAGGGGGTATTGATTGATTGCTGATATATTTCTATACTTTTATAAATAAGCCAATGTGAAACGGTTAATCTTTACTGACTTACCCTATGCAAGTACTGCATATACTGTTAATTGTTGCTATTAAAAAATAGAATGCAATTAAGCATGATTTACCTCTATATTTCTACATAGTTCTTCAGTGCGCTGCTGCCGTTGTTGTGGCTTCAACATTTTTCCACGATTCCTGGGATTCTGGCTTCCAGTATACTCATGCTCTCTCAGACCAGGCCACCCTTTCTCCATTCTCGGACATCCTGACAGCAACCTCTTAAGCTTGTTGTTCATTGTCGAGCAAGCTCAGCAAAACTGCAATCTCCATCCCTCCTGGACTTTGCTTTAGCCACAATGTTCTTCCATCCTAGATTTTTCAGTCTTACTGGGGACACAGTTACCCGGCAGCCGACGGCTCATGGGACTGACTGCTAGGTGTCGATCATGTACACGATTCCATCCAATTTTTGCCTTGGATATCGCCTCAAGGCCCTACACCCTTGGTAAAAAAAATAGTGAACCTTTATGATGCTTTCAGGCTGTTTCACCTAATGGGCTTGTGGACACATTTCTGAAGAAAAATTAATTTAGTTTGAAATGGACTTCCTTTAACATGTTCATATAAAAAAGATTACCACTTCTTACTCATAATAAGCACAGGAAAGGAATAAAGACAAGCGGGACCAAAGACAGGGTGGAGTGCCAAACTTAGAAAGAAAAACAAAAAAAAACTTAGCCAAAGTCGGAACTCTATTGGCATACACCTTTTTATGAATGACGAAGAGAACAAATAGAAGAACGACTTTGGTATGTGAAGTGACTAGAGATAAAGACACTTGTAATTACAATAGCCACAGAACAATACAATCCAGCAACCTGGGAGGCTGAAAATCTGGCCGCTAGTCACCCCAAGTGGCTGTTATCCGGTCATGCTCCCTATGGCACCCACCTCAGGACTGGGCGACAAACGAAGCTCTAAAAACACAGCAAAACGAGGAGGGAAGAGAAGGAACAGAAAACATTGCCACAATGGAACACCATGAAAAAAAACCAGCTAAGCGGGCTATCACCCCTTCAGGCCGTGCATTCCCCCTGGTTAGGTATGTAACTGGACGGGGCCTTCTATACTAAAAGCACCCCCTAGCAAAAAAAAAAACAAATAATCAATGATAATCTAAAGTTAGTAGTTTATGGAAAATTTTTTTTTTTTATAAAGAATAACTACTTGTAAAAAAAAATCTGTTTGATTAATTTAAAAAAAGGTTTGAAATGATTCCATTTAGTAGGCATATTAAATTTTATTACGCTCCTAAATCTGGTACCAAAGCCCAGGAATATTCATAGAACGAGAGCTAACAAGTTCTATAGCCTAGACCATTAAGTACGAAAGTCAATTGCCTCGGCAAGCACGGATCGATGGTTAGAAACCAGACAAGCAAAAGAGAGAGAGAGAAGAAGAGAAGACAGTAGCAAGGAGATGGGTGTCTGGTCAGGGTGAGAGCATGGGGGAAAAACGTAACATCAACATAGAATTTCTCAAGTCCCCTTCAAAGATAAGAACTGGTGTGGATCTTACTGTTTCTGGGTCCATTCTTGCAGGGGTTACGTGGCAATGAGAGCGTGACCCCTCCCCACCAGCTCAGACTGGCCTCGAGAGCACACCCCCATAGTTATCAGTGGTGACACTGGGACATGGAGCTCAAAGGAGAGGATGCTCCGGGCCATTTAATTAATCGGCCCTAGCAGGAGCTAATAGCCACTGCAAATGGATGAATGAACAAAGGGCTGAGGCTGTTGGAGTTTTGCAGATAACATCGTCGGGACTCGCAGAAAATTGCCGTGCGGAGCCGGACGAGGATACATCCGTCGTATGTACCAACCCGCTTGCTACATGGCTACACTAATTAGCCTTCCATATCTCTTCGACATCTTGCTTGAGGGAGGGCGGGATGCGCACCTATGGGTTTGCCTGGGAGTGCAGTGAGGTCGATTCTGTATTTTTTAACAATAACAATAAGAAAGTTTTATCTTCCTTCACATAGCCTTGAGTAGTATAGAATCGTTAGGATTTATAAAAACCTCATGCACTAAAGGTCTCATAGTCTCATTACCTCTTTTATTCTTCTTTATCCCTTTAATTCCTGTTTTCTGTTACACCATTGGAGTTTCTACTACATCTTCCTCTACCCCTCTTACCCAGAGAATTTCAAAAACAAGGACTGCCTTATAATGCTTTCAATAACAGGGCTTTACTCAGTAAGCTTCCATAATGTGTGTCTTATTCAATGCTGCTTTAGTTGACCTGTCCATTTTTGCTGAAGTTATGTTAGCTTAAAAATTACTACAAGGTGGAGCAGCCAGTCTCATGAACCAACCTTCTTTTGCTGCCTTCTATGATACTCTTGGTAAGTTACAGTGTTACTTTTCTGAGCTCTTCTTTTGGGCTGTGGTAACACGTGGGCAAAGTAAGAACGAAGTACAAAAGTAATCTTTAAAAAAAAAGTGTTTGCTGTCATTTTTAATAAATATTCAAAACTCTGTTTCTGAAAAATCCAGTAAAACATTACGTTATGCATTAAAGTGACTTGTGCTATACCTGTTCTTTTTCAGACTGCGCTTCATTAAGTTGCAGTTCTCGAATCTTGACATTCAAGTCATGTATTGTTGCTTTATCCTTGCGGGCAATCTCATGAAGCACTTCTCTGTCATTTTCCAGCTCTGACAGCTAGTGACCATACAGAAAAATATCTTTCAGGTATAAAAAATATAGCAACATGGTAAACATTTAACTAGACATACAGAAGAGCAACAGCAAGGTGTATATATCTCATGTCACAAATAAGACACTGAAACAGAGGGAACATTTTGCCATACAGATAGATGACAGCAACAAGGGAAAGATCTGGTTGTATTTTTTAGCAAAGACAACAATGTGCTCATTACAGAAATGGAAGTTTTTTTTTTTTTTTTTTTTTTTTTTTTTTTTTTTTTTTTTTTTTCGTTCGCCCGCTAATACTCGAGGCGAAATCTCAGGTTATTATTTATGTCTAACCTGACATTGATTTTACGTGAGTATCCCTTTTTTCTTGTACAGAGACAGGTGTCCCTCGCCATTCAGGCAAATACTCGCCGATTTCGGAGGTACCCATTGCAGCTGGGTCGGCTCAGGAGCCGCCAGTCCCTGGTCGACGACACTACTTCAAATGTCCTCGCCAGGTCTCGAGTTAATCCAGTCCAAATCCCGGTCGACGAAAAATCCTCAAATGCCGTCGCCCGGGTTTGATCCTGTATCACCCGGTCGCCAGAGCGGTGTTGTAACCACTACGCTAGCGCGGCTCCCAGAAATGGAAGTAAAAAGATAAACATCTGGCTTTATGCAGATGAGACAGCAAGAACAGAAACATTTGACTGTTTAAAGCAGTAGAGATATAACTAGAAAAAGTAGCAATGCACTGCCATTCTATCTGCCTAAATTCCTACAGAAACTGCCATAGATAGTGAACTTAAAGTAATTTTTGGCACAAGCTTCATGCAAGATGAGAGGACCAACTTTAGTAGTACCCCATGCTGCTAAAGGAATGAGAAAGGGGCAAGAAGAAGAAAATTATGTCCGCTATCAATAACTCTAAACTAGATGCCTAGATCACACACTACTTTGATAAAAGGCACAACATTATAAATAAGCAAGTAGGTCTGCCTAGCTAAGGATTAAGTTTGTGGTATGCCTATAATCCCATAATGCCACCATAAAGTCACATAATATCCCTTACTATAAAACATGTCTTCTATTGATAATACTCTGTAGCTGTTTCCGCATACTAATGTTTCAGGGCTTCTATTATTCTTCAAAGAAAAGCAGGTCAGTAACCCAGAATTCGAACATTCGAAAATCAAAGTATTCCAAAAATCAAAAGTTTTTTCGGCCGACTTTTAGGCGATTTTTGAACCAATTTTCAGGTGACTTGGGCTAATTTTTGGGCAACGGGCTACTTTTGAGCTACTCAGAGCGATTTTTGGGCTACTCAGGGTTAAATCCAGAAAACCAGAAAAATTCAATTTCTGAAACACGGCCATCCCCAAGCATTTTTGGATTCTGGGTTGCCAACCTGTAATCTAAGTTGTCACTTGATTCTAAAAATTTATACTTACTGCTGTATTCAATGTTGCCCCATACCCTCCTCCCAGATAATAACCTAATATAACCTACCAAAGCACTTCATATATAACACTGTGTCTTAGTTAACAACACAAACTAACACCTATTTTAAGTATGTCTACCCTGTGCTTACTTTGGTCATATTCATAAAGTTAAACAGATGCTACGTGCACACACACATACCTGGATCTTATTGTGTTTGTCCAGGTTCTCCAACTCCTTGATCCTCTTATGCAGAACCTCTACCTTGTCCAACATAGTTTGAGGTGACAACACTGATGAGACTGGTGAAAATGACTTGTGTCTTGCTCTCTGGTATCCTCTAAACTCTCACCTGCCGCACCTGTTTTATTATTATTAGTGTCCCCAAAGATGGAAACTGCTTTACCGCTTTCTTGCACAGGTGTTTGTATCTCTGTAAAAACGGCCTGCTGACCTGACTCTCAGCATATTTTAGTCTTCGTTCCAGATTCTGGTTCTCAAGTTCTAACTCCTCTATCCTCTGGGAAAGATCGGAGTCCGCTAGAGCTTCAAGCTCTCGTAATCTTTTCTTCAGAGCAATTCTCTGTTCTGCAGTTCTTCCACAAGAAAGACAAGCTCCTCTTGTGCAATACTGTCAATGGATGTCTGGCGGTGTGCTGTTACTCTGCTAGATGATGGTACAGGTTCTGGGAATGGACTTTCATCTTCACTGTGACTGGCTATGGTCCTCTTAGGAGCAGAGCTCGAGGGCTGTGCTAAACTTAATGTTAATGATGAACTGAAAATCTTTGGTGTGACTGGAGATTCGGGTGGTGGTGACTGCTCGCTGCTGCTTTTTTCAGAGTTGTAATATCTGATAGTGGGGAGGAAAACAACAAATGGTAATTAAGGCTTATTCAGTACATAGAACAAGATCAAACAATAACAGTTTATGCAAGCAAACTACTTGTTTCATAAATTATAATAATGGCAACAAACATGTATGCATGTACAATAATGGGCTGTATTAAATTATTACATTCGGTGTGATTCGGTGTTTTACTATATTACACTTGACTACAAAAACATGAGATAAATTAGTCCATCAAAAACAACTGTACATTCACCCACACACGTAAGCTCTCTGCTGCTAACACGCTCAGTCAATTTTCATTCTTCTATATCCTTGATGACCAATCTCCAGTTTACAAACTCTTTCAAGGCCATTTTCATGTTTTCTTTTTTATCCATGTTTTTTTCTTCAGAAGTCTCCTTGATCTTGTGGCTTTGTTCAGGATATTTTCTTGCCTTAGCCACTTCCATTAGTGCCACATGCCCAGCCTATCTCATATACAAATTAGTTTTATTGGCAGGTAAGTATTATGACAGACTAAAGTGTTGCAGGAGATGTGTTTGTTTCTGGTGCCACATAAATTGGTAAGTAATAATTTATATCATGGTGGGCATACTGCAAACATCATGATAACATATATCATGGTGGACATACTGCAATCATCAAGATAACTTATATCATGGTGGACATACTGCAATCATCATCATTACCCTTCAGCTCCTGTGGAGCATAGGCTTTCAAAAAACTCACATCAAGCCTTTCTGTCCTGGAACATCCATTCAGGATCTTTTGGTCTCTTGTATCCCTGTTATCTCAAATTCCCTCTTCTCCGTGCGTTTTGAGTCTCCCTCTATTTCTCTTTACTCTGGAAGTTCCAGAGTAAGGACTGACTTGTAAAGCTATCACCTGGTTTCCTCAATGTGTGTCCTTATCCAAAAATCTTACCCCCAAAGTCTTATCCCAAGTCTTATCCAAAGCCAGCATTGCAAACTCTTATTTCTGTGTTGGACTTGATTGCTTCTGATTTATTTCCTTCTATTTCCCAATGCACTGAAAGCTTCTCTTGTCCACTATGTTCTTATTTTGACACCACCGTCTTGTCCCCAAACTGTCCGTACGTTGCTGCCAAGACAGATGTAGTAAAATCTGTGAGAACAAACGCTAAATTCCAGGAAATTGTACTCCCAATGCTAATATATAGAACCAGCCCGTGTGTGTCTGACTGGCTTCTTCCCATACGCCAGCAGCACGCTAAAATTGTATACCGAAGTAATGCCAAAACGATTTTCTGCAGTCTAACATTATACGCTTTGCTAGCGTTGGCTTTGAGACTAAAAATGTTCTTGTAGAACGAAACTGCAACAAGAATTAACACATACACCTATACCTTGCAAGACCCCCTTTTTCTTGACACGCCAGACGATACACACACACACTTGTGACGTAGCGTAGTGTTCGTTCTACATAAGGTAGTTTGAAAATAAAAGGAAAAATTAAGGTTAACGTGAGATTTTTTTTGAATATGCCGTACTGAATGGGGGGGATGAGTCGGAGTATCGGAAGGAGTCCTTATTTTGAATATTTGAGGTCAGTTTTATTTGAAAAGGAACGCTATTCACTAAACAGTCTCTGATTGGCTGTAGTATAATAGACAACCGGTTGTATAAAACCAATTAGTATTGAGTATAGGGGGCCACTAGATGAAAAATTTCTTACACTAAAGACGTTGTTATAGACAAGGCAAGAGTACTGTCTTGGCTGCTAATTCTGCACAAGCAGCGATCTGGATTTGTTACCATATATCGCAATATTCAACTATTTAGTGATTTTAATTCTCTGATGCGGTAAGAATGAAAACATTTATCTTGTCATTATTATCATTATTATGTATGCAATATTGAATTTGTATGAAAATTATGTGGGAAAACGTTTATCTGGAGGGAAGGCAACATCAAACTCTGTGTTGTTTCACAGCGTTGTTAGGGACTGTATTAACCTGGTATAGAAAAGCCAGACAGGCTTTTGGCCATATGGGGAGAAAAGAAAATTAAATATTTATGATGAAAAGAAAAAGTTGTGTTATGACATACGACCAGGAAGATCACTGGCCGTCTTCTTCAGCAAGTCACCGTGATTGTACATGACTTGATAGTATTAATGTAAAGTGTTTCCTTTATCAAGGAAAATGTCAAACGGTGGTTTGAAAGTTATTTATCCAGAAGGGGGTACCAACCAAATTGAGAACGTTAACTAATTGTTTAGTTACCATACTGATGTCTGATGATATTGAACATGTTAGAATAATAAAAGAGAGAGATTATTAGATGCTGAGTGGGGGGACACATTTTGTATTGTTCCAGAGTTTCATCTATGAGTGAAAGTGAGCCCAGGTGATCTAACACCTGTCCCTAAGTCCTGCAGTGAGGCCTAACTACTGAGTGCCTACACAGTGATTTACCTATAGAAGCAGAATCGTGTCTTGGCAGTGGATGCTGGCGTTTTATACATACTTCAACCAGCCTGGTTCCAGAGACCTCAGATAAGACTTGTCTGGGAAATTGATATCACAAACAATCCACTCTCTCAGTTTTCACAAAAGCTAGTGTATCAGACAGTGAGGAACAAAAAAACGTTCAATAAACTTGTACCCTTTTCTAGGAGCAAGAAATACTTGACATTTTCCCAGTTTGAGACATATAAATAATTGTGGGATAACACCGACTCAATGACAGTTGTAAAATAATTGGTTGTAAATAATTTCATTATCATGTTGAGTTGATTATTCCTGTGTCAGAAGAATAACTAGATACAGGAAAATAAATTGAAAAAAAATAAGTTACATTCCAAACTTTACCCAGTGACTTGTTTAATCATTGTTTATTAGTAATAGGTGTAGTTGTTGTCCTGTTCATACACTTCATCACATTGCATATACCCTAGACACTTGCTAGACAACATACACACACCAATACACTTCAGTAGGGGAAGATATAATCGGGTGAGGTTGTGGTGGAAGCAGACAGGTACCCTGTAAACTTATTTGTATTTAATAAACCTCAGGGACTTGCATAGCTGACCTCACACCAGATACCATTAATATAATATTTAAACCAATAATAACCAATAATTCACGACATTAATTGGGGGCTCGTCCGGGATTTAAAGGTTCTTAGTACCCTACATTAAGTGAGTCACTAGTCCCAGTATTTGTAAAATCTACTAGTAAAAATAATTTGAGAGTGGTTTGAGATATCATTGCCCTTTGTCTTGTGTTTAGAGTTGGTTAATTAGTTAAGGTAGTGGATAGTATTTCATATTGTTAACTATAAAATGGCAGATATGGCTAAATACAGATCTGCTGCTGTGCAGACTGCAAAGGAAATGAATTTAGATGGGCAAGCTCTGATTCAGTATGTGACATCAGAGTGCGATAAGTATATGGAAAGGGAAGATAAGAGATTAGCTGAGGAGAAGAGAATTATGTTAGAGGATGCTAGGGAGCTTAAGAAATTAGAGGCTGATAGGGAGGCTGAGATCAAGAGGCTGCAGTTGGAGGGGAAGAAGCTTGAGGCTGAGGCCAGGAAAGAAGAAAAGAGGTTGGAGGCTGCCAAGGAGGAGAAGAGATTGCAGATGGAGGCTGAGAAAGAAGAGAAATGGTTACAAAGGGAACATGAGTTGCGACTAAGGGAGATGGAGTTACAAGGCCATGCTCCTGATAATGGAAGTAGCTCATCCACCTCCGACTCTGCTGCAAGCCAGGTCGCCTCAACCTCAGCCATGGGGTTCCAGTTGGACCCATTTGTAGAAAAAGATGATGATATTGAGTCATTTTTATCTAGATTTGAAAGGTTAGCTACTATGTATGGGCTAGAGAAAGAGAGATGGAGTATGAAGGTATCTCAGGGGCTTAGGGGAACCTCTTATGAGGTCTTCGCCAAACTGAGCAAGGATGATCAGGATGACTACGACATTCTTAAGCAAGCTCTTCTAGTTAGATATGAAAAAAATAGTGAATTTTACAGAAAGAAATTTAGGAATGCCAAACTGTTGACTGGAGAGACTTACCACCAGTTCTCTGCACGCCTGGAGACATACCTGGAGAAATGGACTGCTCTGGGGAAAACCCAAGATTTAAAGGAAATGATTATGACTGAGCAGTTAAGAGAGTCCATGGCTCCAGACCTGAGAAAATTTCTCACGGAACAGGGTGCTGAGAGGCTGGGGGGAGATCTTAAATGTGGCTGAGAGATATCAGGCAGCCCAGTCTGAGATAGCAAGTTTAAAGAAGAAGCCTATAGACCATAATAAAGCTCCACAAAACCATAATCAACCTAAATTTGAGCACAGAGATAAATTTAACAAGGGTAAGACTTATTATGATAAAGCCAAGTCTGACCAACGAGATAGAAACTCGCAATTCAATGATAAGAAAAATTTTCCTCAGGGAAATAAATGGTGTAAGTGGTGCAAACAAAATAATCATGACACCACAATGTGTACTCGAAAACCTCCTAACTTTGCTGCAATGAAAACGGGGAGAAAGGGACAAAAGGTTAAATCTGTTGGACAGCAGGAACCTTACCACCCCCCAGTGTGTGAGGATGTTGTATGTAATGGTGTCATCATTAGGTGCCTTTACGATACGGGATTGGATTTTGATTCAGTTGTGAGTTCTCACCTGGTGCAAGCTGATCAATACACCACAGAAACAGTGGAGATCCAAGTGGCAACCAAGGACGTAGCAACCATGACACTTCCCATCGCTAGAATACATGTGAAAACTCGCTATGTGGAAGAAGTAATCAAGGCAGCAGTGTTAAACGAACCCATCTACCCTCTGATATTGGGGTGTCGTTATGTATTCTTGGGGAATCCCAGGAAACCTGTGATCATGGCAACAGTGCAGACCAGGTCACAGTCACGAAAGGAGGAGGATGAACCCATAAATACTCATCCAGAGGAGATGAGGAAGGCACAGGCGGAAGATAGGTCACTCAACCCGTGCTTTAAGAAATTACCTAAGTGCCATACATCTCCTACGAAAGGGGACTACTATATGAAAAACAAACTGTTGTATAGGAAGGCCGGAATTGGATCAAATGGTCACGGCCAGCTGGTTCTTCCTACTTCATATAGGAAGAAAGTGTTGGAACTAGGGCACACGATTCCTTTCAGTGGTCATATGGGGATCAGTGCAACAGGACAGCGTATAGCTTGTCATTACTTCTGGCCAGGGATAACTGAAGATATAAAAAAGATATGTGAAATCCTGTCCAGAGTGTCAAAGGGTAGCTCCAAAGCATTGGACTGCTCCTGCAACTCTAGGGGAGATGCCCATAGTGGGAACCCCTTTTGAGAGGGTTGCAGTGGATATTGTGGGACCTCTCACTCGAACCAAGAGGAGGAACAGTTATATTCTCACTCTGGTGGACACTTGTTCGATGTGGGGAGAGGCTGTAGCCCTGTCATCTATAGATTCAAAGCATGTGGCAGAGGCATTACTCACCATATTCACAAGGTTAGGTTTCCTGCACCAAATCTTGACTGATAATGGTTCTCAGTTCAAAGGGAAACTAACGGAAGAAGTTTTCAGGCTCTTCCAGGCCAAGCACTTTCATTGTAGCCCGTACCATCCCCAAGGGAACGGCCAGGTGGAGAGGTTCAATGGGACTCTCATTTCTATCCTGAGAAAGCTGGCACATGAGAAACCTGATACATGGGACCAATTTTTGCCCGCTGCATTGTTTGCGTATTGGGAAGTTCCACATAATTCAACCGGGATGGCACCCGCAACCCTGTTATTCAGGAGGCCAATAAAAGGTCCATTAGAAGCCTTGTTAAGGGCATGGACTGATGAGAAGGCAGAGGAAACTGTTACCTCATCTTATAACTATGTGAACGAACTGACCACTCGTCTTAAAACTGGATGGAAACTGGCAAATGACAATCTCAGACAAGCCAGAAAGAAACATGCTGCTTACTTTAACAAGAAAGCTAAGGATAGAGAGCTTCATGTGGGAGAGAAGGTGCTCCTTATTCTACCCGGCAGCAGTAACAAGTTACAAATTGGATGGCAAGGACCATACACGGTTCTAGAAAGGATATCTAGAACTAATTATAAAATCGACAAAAAAGGTAAGGAGAAAATTTATCATGTGAATCTCCTAAAGAAATACCTGGAAAGAGAGATCCAGGATGAGACACATCTCATGACCTTGTCGATAGCCACAGGAATGAAAAAGGAACCACTCGCCTCTCACGAGTATCCCTTAAAAACAGAGGAAACACAGGCACAGGTGAAGATCAGTAGGCACCTGACTAAAGCCCAGAGGGAGCAGGTTCAAAAGGTTCTGGTTGAACATACAGACGTGCTAACAGATAAGCCGGGGCATACAAATCTATTAGAGTATGACATGAAAGTAATAGACCCAACACCCATCTGTATGAGAGCCTATTCCATTCCTTTCGCTAAGGAGAAAGCTTTGAAGGAGGAAATTGAGTATCTGTTGAAGGAAGGAATCATTTCTCACAGTGAATCTCCTTACAGTTCCAGTGTGGTTTTACTGAGGAAACCCTCTGGAGAACACCGTCTGTGTATAGATTACAGAAAACTGAATGCTGTCACAGAAAATCAGGTGGATCCATTGCCGGATACCAATCAGCTATTTGCCAGGCTGAATACGGCAAAATATTTTTCTAAGGTGGATCTTAGCAAAGGCTATTACCAAATTCCAGTGAAGCCTGAGGTTCGACCTTATCTGGCATTTAGCACCTCGGAAGGCCATTATGAATTCAACATGTTACCATTTGGCTTGAAAAACCCCCGAGTGTGTTTTCCAGAATGATGCGCAAGTTATTGGAGCCCCTGAATAACCCATGTATAACCAATTTCATGGACGACATTCTTATTGCTACTGAGACATTCGAAGAACACAAAAACTCTCTGAATATGCTATTTGATAGGCTCAGAGAAGCAAATTTGACGGCTAGACCAACCAAATGTAGTGTGGGCTGTAAGGAACTCGAATTCTTGGGACACACAGTGTATCAGGGAAACATGACCCCTGACCCCAAGAACCTGGAGAAATTACAAAAAGCACCGAGGCCACAAACCAAAAAAGATGTGAGGTCTTTTGTATCTTTATGTGGATTTTATCAAAAATACATAAAGAACTTTAACTCTATTTGTGCACCGCTGACAGACTTAACTAGAAACGGTCAACCTGAAAAAATCATTTGGTCAGCGCAGTGTAAATTGGCATACCAAGAGTTAAAAGATAAACTCACTAGCAAGCCGATATTGAAATTGCCTGATCTGTCAGGAATTTGTGGTGAGAACGGATGCGAGTAACATAGGATTAGGGGCCACTTTGTTACAGAGGTCCACCTCACAGGATGGAGAACTGAACCCAGTTGCTTACACTAGCCGCAAGTTAAACAAAGCGGAAAAAAAATTACTCAACAAGTGAAAAAGAGTGTCTAGCATTGATCTGGGCCATAAAAAAGTTCCAAATTTATCTTTATGGTAGGTCATTTGTGGTGCAAACAGATCACCAGCCTTTAGTGTTCTTATCTCAGGCCAAGCATGAAAATGCACGTTTATTAAGGTGGTCGTTATTGATTCAACCTTATCAATTTTCCATCGAATATATATCCGGCTCGAAAAACGTCGGAGCAGATTTCCTGAGTAGACACCCTTGTGAGGAAAAGTAGGAAAAGCCTAGGGAATAGTACTTTATTTACGCTAATTGTCTCACAGATAATAACATGCAATGATTGCAAGTTTTAGGAAAGGAGGTGTGTAGTAAAATCTGTGAGAACAAACGCTAAATTCCAGGAAATTGTACTCCCAATGCTAATATATAGAACCAGCCCGTGTGTGTCTGACTGGCTTCTTCCCATACGCCAGCAGCACGCTAAAATTGTATACCGAAGTAATGCCAAAACGATTTTCCGCAGTCTAACATTATACGCTTTGCTAGCGTTGGCTTTGAGACTAAAAATTTTCTTGCAGAACGAAACTGCAACAAGAATTAACACATACTACCTATACCTTGCAAGACCCCCTTTTTCTCGACACGCCAGACGATACACACACACACTTGTGACGTAGCGTAGTGTTCGTTCTACATAAGGTAGTTTGAAAATAAAAGGAAAAATTAAGGTTAACGTGAGATTTTTTTTTTTTAATATGCCGTATTGAATGGGGGGGGGGGGGGGGGGGGGGGGGGGGGGGGGGGGTGGGGGGGGTGGGGGGGGGGGGTGGCGGGGGGGGGGGGGGGGGGGGGGGGGGGGGTGGGAGGGGGGGGGAATGAGTCGGAGTATCGGAAGGAGTCCTTATTTTGAATATTTGAGGTCAGTTTTATTTGAAAAGGAACGCTATTCACTAAACAGTCTCTGATTGGCTGTAGTATAATAGACAACCGGTTGTATAAAACCAATTAGTATTGAGTATAGGGGGCCACTAGATGAAAAATTTCTTACACTAAAGACGTTGTTATAGACAAGGCAAGAGTACTGTCTTGGCTGCTAATTCTGCACAAGCAGCGATCTGGATTTGTTACCATATATCGCAATATTCAACTATTTAGTGATTTTAATTCTCTGATGCGGTAAGAATGAAAACATTTATCTTATCGTTATTATCATTATTATGTATGCAATATTGAATTTGTATGAAAATTATGTGGGAAAACGTTTATCTGGAGGGAAGGCAACACCAAACTCTGTGTTGTTTCACAGCGTTGTTAGGGACTGTATTAACCTGGTATAGAAAAGCCAGACAGGCTTTCGGCCATATGGGGAGAAAAGAAAATTAAATATTTATGATGAAAAGAAAAAGTTGTGTTATGACATACGACCAGGAAGATCACTGGCCGTCTTCTTCAGCAAGTCACCGTGATTGTACATGACTTGATAGTATTAATGTAAAGTGTTTCCTTTATCAAGGAAAATGTCAAACGGTGGTTTTGAAAGTTATTTATCCAGAAGGGGGTACCAACCAAATTGAGAAACGTTAACTAATTGTTTAGTTACCATACTGATGTCTGATGATATGAACATGTTAGAATAATAAAAGAGAGAGATTATTAGATGCTGAGTGGGGACACATTTGTATTGTTCCAGAGTTTCATCTACGAGTGAAAGTGAGCCCAGGTGATCTAACACCTGTCCCTAAGTCCTGCAGTGAGGCCTAACTACTGAGTGCCTTCACAGTGATTTACCTATAGAAGCAGAATCGTGTCTTGGCAGTGGATGCTGGCGTTTTATACATACTTCAACCAGCCTGGTTCCAGAGACCTCAGATAAGACTTGTCTGGGAAATTGATATCACAAACAATCCACTCTCTCAGTTTTCACAAAAGCTAGTGTATCAGACAGTGAGGAACAAAAACGTTCAATAAACTTGTACCCTTTTCTAGGAGCAAGAAATACTTGACATTTTCCCAGTTTGAGACATATAAATAATTGTGGGATAACACCGACTCAATGACAGTTGTAAAATAATTGGTTGTAAATAATTTTCATTATCATGTTGAGTTGATCATTCTTTTGTCAGAAGAATAACTAGATACTGGAAAATAAATTGAAAAAAAAATAAGTTACATTCCAAACTTTACCCAGTGACTTGTTTAATCATTGTTTATTAGTAATAGGTGTAGTTGTTGTCCTGTTCATACACTTCATCACATTGCATATACCCTAGACACTTGCTAGACAACATACACACACCAATACACTTCAGTAGGGGAAGATATATAATCGGGTGAGGTCGTGGTGGAAGCAGACAGGTACCCTGTAAACTTATTTGTATTTAATAAACCTCAGGGACTTGCATAGCTGACCTCACACCAGATACCATTAATATCTTCTTCTTCTTCTTCCTCGTTCGCCTTCAGACTTCCACATTTATGACTCTAATAAAGGCAGCAGTCAACTCAAGGTTCCCGACATCTCCAAACAGTTTTTCGTTGACAGAAGTAGGTTGTTGCCATATGCTACCCCGTTCATTACTGTAGGTTGGGCAGTACTGCAGCAGGTGTTCGACTGTCATCGGGCTGGTACCGCAGGTGCAGAGATCTGTTGCACCAATTTTGTATTTGTGGTACAGATGGTATCTCAATCTGTTGTGCCCAGTGCGCAGTCGAAAAATGATGACCTGTTCTTTTCTGGATAGTTGATGATATGCGTCATTTTTCAAATGTCCCGGGTGCTCTCTTTCCCATTTGGACTTGAATGTAGCCTTTATAGTGGTCTTTGCCGTTGCGTAAGTTGTCTCTATATCATTTTGCTGTAAGGCACCTCCTTCTTTAGCAAGTCTATCTGCCTCTTCATTTCCTGGTATGTTGCAATGGGCTGGTATCCACTGGATAGTGCACTTCTTGAAGCATTCGGCCAGTCTTTCAAGGGAGATTATCAGATCTTTCAATCCTTTAGTTTGGTGGCTCTTCAGCGCTGATATTATTGAGAGGGCATCTGAAAAGATTACTATCTGTTTTTCTGCCTGTGCTTTGCATTCAATAAGAGTTTCAGCTGCCTGTTTCAGGGCTTCTGCTTCAGCACAGAAGTTGTTGCAGTATTTTCCAGTGGCAATTGCCATAGAGTGAATTCTATTCTTTAATTTTATGAGGATGCCGGCACCCCCATTTTCAACTGCATTTGTTGCCGAACCATCAGTATATGCATGTGTCCAAAGCTTCGCTGGAAATCTTTGGTCAATATACTTGGTTGCTATACACTTTCTTTGTGTTTCTGTCTGTGTTCCCTTACCTTCAATGCCTGGAATATCAGATTTTAACTCAGGAAAGCATCTTATTTTCCACAGTGGGATAGTTGAGCTTGTTGGGATTTTCTTTGCAACTGAGCTAGCTAGTATGGTATTATTGTTAATTTTTTCTTTTGCTTGGGCGACAAAGTTAGTTCGCTTGAGCCTGCCTCTTCCTAGCCTATTCATTCTTTGGTACATGGGGTGTCCTTCGAGCCTCTTAAATTTTTCAGCTTGTTTTAAGACTCTGCTGTCACGTCTATCCTCCATTGACTGTAGCCCTGTGATGTTTTCCATATGGTTGATTTGTGTAGACTTTAGGGCCCCTGTTATAATACCATTAATATAATATTTAAACCAATAATAACCAATAATTCACCACAACAGATATATGAGTCTATATCTTGTAACGATGTTTAAGTGCTGTCTAGCTATTATTTGCTGCATTTATTCTCATAATATTTGTATTTTCTCTTGGCCTGTGTGTTACTGGGGTCTGACACTGTACCCTACCTGGCATGTCAAAGATGGTAAATAAGAAGGGTTGGGCATCACACCATCAACCCCACCCTTTAGGAACTTAACGCTAAAAAAATTCAAAAACGTGAACAAGTCTTCCAAAACTAATACTGTAACGCTCTTTAATATCTAGCCCTATATAAAATATTACAACAGGAGACAATCTAATCATCAGAAGAGTCATTCCCTTCGGTCAGGTGTTTCAGTCCTTTTATTTCCCATAAAACGTAAAATAGATAAATGGGCTGCAGCACTTCTCCGTCGGGAGGAATACTTCTGATGATCAGATTGCCTCCTGTCCTTCTAAAGAGAAGCGCCCAGCAAAGATAAGCTATCCTGAGTTAATCAAATGATTAAATAAAATAATCTAAATTTATTCTAGAATTCAGTTATGACTAAATAGAAGAGACTTCGTGTAAATTTATGCCTCGGTGAAGATGGACGGTCGGTCGGTAATATGTCGGGCGGACTATGCTACTGTTAAATATTGGTCCTTTAAATTATATTTGGGACCCCAAGATGCAGCAATAGTGAATGCAGTCAGCGACCCATAGCTTGACTGCTTGCATCAGGATCAGCGAACCAGAGCTGATCAAGACCGTACTCCACCTCCACGTGGTGGTCCTGGAAACAGTCTGCAGCAGTGCAGTCTGGCTGAGCGAGTACGGATCGAAATGGGAAGGCAAACCCGGTCCCTAAAAAATGCCGTGCAGAAGTCGGATGTGTCGACCGAAAGGTGCAGATATCACAGCTTAGGCGCAAACAGACACAACGCAACCACCGTCCTTTTCAGGGCGAACGAGGAAGAAGAAGAAGAATTATATTTAACAGAAATACGTGAAAAACTGCTACTAAAAGTAATATTAAGGTACGCGTAAAAGACTCCAAACGCTATTTTTTAGGAGGAACACACACACACACACGCGCGCACTTTATCGATCTGTAAGGATAGATACGGGTCAATAGTAAATAGCGCTTTCCCGACAGGCTTTCCATTTTTCATGAAAGAACATGAATTGAAACAGGAGCCTTCAATGTAGATACGCCGGCCGGTCCGTGAAGGTAAATAGGAGACAGCGCCTCTTGGGACGTCAGTGATCGATCCCGAGAAAGTAAACCTATTTCACTGTGTACATATCAATGTCGGTGTATACCAACGTACTGAGTTTTAGTGAGACAAACATTATACGTTATGTGTTGTTAAGCTGAAAAGTCAACACACTGTTCGGTTCTGAGAGAGAGCGAGAGAGAGAGAGAGAACGAACGAACGAACTTTATTTTCAAAGGGTTTAGAATTGGGCACGCAGGCCCGTCTAACATTCTGCCCTTCCTTTCTCTCATCTTCCATACTGAAATACTGAATCCATTTATTCTCACACGTATCCTAAATATTACTTAAATAATAAAATAACAAGAGAGAGAGAGAGGAAGAGAGAGAAAGAGAACGAGAGAGAGAACGAGAGAGAGAGAGAGAGAGAGAGAGAGAGAGAGAGAGAGAGAGAGAGAAGCGAGTGATAAATACTATGGTAGCATGCTAGGGACCTTCTATAGCAGGGATCGGTGTAAGGCAGATCCCGTTCTACCGGTATATATCAGGCAATGGTTAGTAGATCTGTAGTTGACGGATGGGGGAAAAGATAAAGAATTTAAAAGCTAGAGAAAATTCGGACGAGACCTCCCCCGCCGGCATTTAAAATCGCCGTATCCCCATGATTTAAAGGTTCTTTCTCCACTTTCCAAGTGAACAATCACGAGCTAGCTAACAAAAATTCACTGTAATCGTGAACTGCGTGAGACAGGGAACACGGTCTTTTCTTCTCTGACGTGAACATTCGGTAAAATATCTAATTTTCTACGGTTCTGATAATGGAATTGCAGGAAGCATATCTTCCGGCAGAGATAACAGTTACATTTAAGTTGCACTTATTCAAAATATTCTTAAAGCTGAAAATACACTGATTTTATCACGGTAGATCCTTAGAGAGCTCAGTGTTTATAACGTAGATGCTCACAGCTCCTGGGCTGCCTGCCGCTGCCCTAGATTAAGAAGCAAAAAACGATGTTAACGAAGTCCTAAGAAAGGCCGTCTATAATACAGCCCATTAAAACAAGCTGGACGAGATAGAAATTGCATCTTCCCATGAAAGACAATAAAAAAAAAACTAAAGTGGGAAAGAGACAGAGTACAGCTTAGCGTAAGTCTATCGTTGAAGCAGTGTCCGTGAGATGACTAAACAGTTACAGCTTAGCGTAAGTCTATCGTTGAAGTAGTGTCTGTGAGATGACTAAACAGTTATGGTTTGGTTTTTTTTTTTTTTTAAATACAGATCATTAAAACAGAGGACGTAATCCGATCATCAGAAGCAGCGATGGAACTGGCGATTCGTCAATTTTACCTCGCTGAAACTTTTAGTCTGCCATCAATGGTACCTATACCTTGTAGCGGTATGGCGGCTTGTGTACCCTGACAATCTCCAGAGCTATGCCAGTGGGAGATTTACTCCTGGTAGGTTCAACCAAGCTGGACTGGTCTGCGTGGGTAGGGGTCAGACAAAAGCTGGTACTCTGGTCCTCCAAGTTGGGGGTTTTAGCACAGGGCTGACACCCCTGTCTATGTAAAAAAAATCGCACGTTACGGAAACAACAATAAATGGAAAAACTTTGCTGCGGGACGGACATCCGGAGTCTCAGGCTCGTATGACTGACAGTGGTGAAAGCCGAAAGGAAGCCACTGGCATGAAAACGGATGCCCCGACCGCAAAACACGAAACCAGAATTGGTTTTTGGAACGTCAGAACTATGAATGAGGCAGGAAAGCTGAGACAAATCACAGCAGAGATGAGGAACTATAAGATACATATCCTGGGAATAAGTGAGAGCAGATGGACAGGTAAGGGGAGAATAAAAACAGCTACAGGGGAAACAGTACTTTATTCTGGCAGAGAGGATGGTCAGCACAACGAAGATGTAGCCATTATCCTGAAGAAAGGAATGGAAAGGTCTTTACTGGAATGGAAACCCATCAACAACAGACTGATAAGAGCAAGACTGAGAGGGAGGTTCACCAACACCACAATTATACAATGCTATGCACCAACAAATGACAGCGATGAAGAGATCAAGGACGAGTTCTATCAACAGGTACAAAAAGAAATGGAAACTACACCCAGGTACGATCTCATTATAGTAATGGGAGACCTAAATGCGAAAGTGGGAGCACACAATAATTATAACGTAAGAGTAATGGGAAAATGCGGCAGTGGAACAACAAATGAGAATGGGGACAAATTAATAAGCTTCTGCAGTATTAACAACCTGGTCATTGGAGGAACACTTTTTCCACCCAAGGAAGTGCACAAGTTAACATGGGAATCACCAAACGGACGAGACAGAAACCAGATAGATCACATAATGATCAATGGCAGATGGAGACATGCACTACAAGACGTGAAATTAAGAAGAGGAGCAGATGTGGGAAGTGATCATCACCTAGTAGTAGCAAGACTGAAAGTGAAACTCAGAGCTGCTGGACCAGTTGCAGTCAAACAGAAAAGATACAACATCACGAAACTGAAGGATCCCCTCACCAGAAAAGCTTTCGTGGTCGACGTAAAGAGAAGATATGAGATTGTCAAAAGCCAGGAAAGAACAGAGACCGATGATGTTGACCAGAGATTCAACACCATCTCAACAATATACAAGGAAAGCAGCAAGTCTTGCTTGGGATTCCAGGAAAGAAAGAGCCAAGACTGGATAACACCAGATACGCTAAACACCATAGCGAAGAGAAAAGAAATGAACAGAAGCTAAGTCTCCCAGGTTAAAGGCAATATATAGTGAACAGTACAGCCAGCTGGACAAGGAAGTTAAACGTCAAACTCGTGCTAACAAAAGGACATTTCTGGATGACCTTGCAAGAAGAGGCAGCACTGAGAAATGAACAAAGCACAGTATACAAAATAACTAAAATCATCAGTGGAAAACGAGGTGCAAACAATATTACATTTGTAAGAGATAAGCACGGAAATCTCATCACGACAGTAGAGGGACAGGAAACAAGATGGGCAGAGCATTTCAGAGAAACTCTGAATAAGGAATCACCAGAAACACAACTGAATGTTCCTGAGGCTGAAAATGATCTAGATGTTAATACAGACATCCCACGAAAAGAAGAAATCATCACATCAATCAAAGGGTTAAAGAATGGAAAAGCTCCTGGTCATGATAACTTAATTGCAGAGCTATTTAAGACAGACCCAGAGCTAGCAGCAGAACTATTAGAACTATTTGTAAAAGTCTGGAAAACAGGGACAACACCAACAGAGTGGAGAAAAGGAATAATTGTCAAATTGCCCAAGAAGGGAGATCTTGCAGACTGCAATAATTGGAGAGGAATAACTCTTCTCTCAGTTCCCAGCAAAATACTAGGCAGGATAATTATACAGAGAATCTCAAAAGCAGTAGACCACAAACTGAGGAAAGAACAAGCAGGATTTAGAAAGAACAGAAGATGTGCAGATCATATATTTACCCTCAGGAACATTATAGAGCAGTGCTCAGAATGGCAAAGACAGCTGTACATTAATTTCGTTGATTTTGAAAAGGCTTTTGACAGTATACATAGGGACAGTTTATGGAAAATACTGAGGGCTTATGGAATTCCAAGCTGCATAGTGTCAATCATAAAAAGCCTTTATGCCAACTTTACGTGTAGCATTGGGCAGAGCAACCTAACCTTTGAAGTGAAGATAGGAGTACGACAGGGATGCCCCTTATCAACCACTCTATTTTTAACAGTCATAGACTGGGTGATGCGCCAGACAACAGAGGGCAATCCAAGAGGAATAAGATGGACTACATTTTCTACATTGGAAGATCTGGAATATGCAGATGACATTGCACTGCTAGCACATTCGCATCAACACATCCAGGAAAAAAAACGGATAGACTTAATAAGTATAGCCAGCAGGTGGGCTTGAACATCAACCTAAAGAAGACAGAGGTCATGACGCTCAATGTGAGCAACCCTGAGCCCATATCAGTAAGGAATCAGCAACTGGAACAGACAGATGCCTTCACATACCTAGGATGCATAGTAACACCAGACGGCGGAGCAAGCAGAGACATCAACAACAGAATGAACAAAGCAAGAACAGCCTTTTTTAGTCTAATCAACATCTGGAAGTCCTCTCAGTAAAGCACAAGCACAAAATTAGGATTATATCAGAGCTGTGTGCTTTCTGTGCTTCTCTATGGCGCGAAGAGCTGGAGAGTTACAGAGAAGGAAATGTCGAAATTGTCCTCTTTTCACACAACATGCCTAAGAAAAATTCTCCGAATCTTTTTGCCGAATACCATCACCAACCAAGATCTGCTTACTCGGAGCAAGCAAGAGGACATGCACACCATCATAGCTGGCAGACGCTGGAGCTGGGTTGGCCATGTCCTCAGAAGAGACCCCGATGCCATCACAAGAACAGCTATGCTATGGACCCCTGAAGGAAAACGAAAGAGAGGCCGACCAAAAACAACTTGGCGGAGGACTGTGGAGGCTGAGATGCAAAGAATGAACCAGAGATGGGGCACTGTACGAAGGATGGCCGCCGACCGAGCAGAGTGGAATCAATTTGTTGTTGCCCTACAAGACGCCACCAGGCGTAATGGCCACTGACTGCTTTGACGGTCGGCGGCTAAGGATCAAAGAAAGAAGAAACTTTTAGTGGCTGGCGCACTTGAAACATGACTCCTGTTGATTATTCCTCCCTCCCTGCCTACGCTGGAATTTGAACATATTCCACCTTGGTAGTAATTTTGAAACTAGCTATTTACTCCTGGTTTTATCCATTCTGTCAACTTGAGGCCGTTGTGAAATTAACAATTTCGTTGTACATGCATTTAATGTTCTGAATTTCATTCCCCACTGCTGTTGTTTCACAGCCAGCAAGATGGCTTTTCCAAAGATCGCCAAGTTTGTTTGTTTGTTTTTTAAAGAGCACTTGTTCTTGACTGCATCTTGACGTCCAACTGTTTGAGGACAATATATACTGAGGCGACCGCTGGACCTCATGCATATTCTTCCACAGCCATGACTTTGACTCTGAACCCCTCATGTCTCAATTCCGTTACCAGATCATATATCTGACCATCTTGAAAACGTGTTACTCGTGTAACCTGGATTCAAAAGGCAATGTCAGCTCAATGATACAATCTGGTGTGATAACAGGAGTGCAATATTTTACCTGATCGTCTTTTTTTTTTTCGAAGGTATGTCCTTCGCCCAAGTAGATCTAATGACATTCCCAGTCGCTGGCACCATCAAGAATAGTTGGTGCCTAATAGTTGCTTATATATTTCGTGGATAGATAAAGTGGCAAATGTTCAGGTGTTGTCACGTGCTAGCCTTCAAAGCAAGTATACCCTGTGTAAAGTTTCTCTTCTTCTTTCCACTCTGTAAAGTGTCAGTCTGTATGCTCTGTAAGGAAGAGTGGTGTGTTGTTGAGATCAGGCATGCTCCAGTCTACCCAGCTGTAAATGGGTAACTCACCCTAGTCCTGAGTTAGGGAAGGCAAAGGCTCCAGGGGAAGCAGGCCCTAAACTTGGTCACTTCAACCGACGCAGGATGGTGTATATATGAAGTAGAAGTGTAGAGTGTGATTACCGCGAATGGTGTACTGTTCGTGTGCTGACCAATATAACCACTCATACACTTGTGTCTACAAGGCACCAATGCAGACTGCTGGAATCTTTGTTTACTCAATTTATTCAGACGTACACACTGGGACATACGAGTACATCATGGTATGTTGACATATCAATTTGTAGGTATACATAGCAGATCTGAAGTCATGACACATTCAGAAATAATGGGCAGTACATCAAAAGTTCAATGTCATGATATATTATGGCCGCATCCCCCTATCTGACTAAACGCGTCAGTGAAGGCAGATCGGTAAATAACTAAAGTTACTTGACGTCCATAGTTTGTAGTATATATTATGAAACCACGAAGGGGGGGGGGTTTCTAGCAAGATTGAGATCTCCCTGTCACTGTCCGATAATAGGATAAATAATCTGTTCTCTTGGCAGTGATCAAAACATATGATGACCGAAATCTAACATGGCTGCCTCCCTGAGTTGTCGTTCACTCATTCATAGGAAGGAGAATATAAGCCAGAGTTAATTTATAATGGGTATATAAATGATTTCCTAAATGTTTCCATACAGCTCTACGGTGATCAGGTTAATTCACGTAGCCATAACCGCTGCAGGAAAGTCTGTCATCTTCGTCGATACAAAACACGACCCTAGCGATACGAAGCACAATGTTCCATCTAGGTCGAATCGACATGAGATCATCAAAATAGGGTCTGGCAATACATGGAGTCCGAATTATACATTGTACCGTACCTTAGGAGAGTCTCTAACATAAACTATAGTAGAGATACCATCTCCTTTAGAAGAAAACCACTTCCTGAATCATATTTCCTTAAGAATCTACCAGCCCTTTGAAAAAATGCGTACCCGCCATTATCACGGTACATCGGAACTCATCACGACTTGTCAAGACAACTCATACTTCCGCTAGACCGGAATAACAAGAAGCTAGTCCTTCCTACCCATCCAAAATATACAATATAGGACTGATTCTACTTGTACTAATAATATGTAATACATATGAATTCAGGCCATAAACACAATAAGCAAATTAATATATTTTCTGGCCCTAAAAAATAAGTACAAACGTAAGCGCAATATCCTTGCGCCGGATCAATATCCAGAACGATTACTCCTATAATCAAAAGTGTGAATCAAACATGGATTCTCTCGCTTTTACCATAGACAGCATTTTCATACACAAATGAATGAATGTCTATATTTTTCCCATATTAAATAGCCATATCGATTTTTGTAATATGTGCGTCAAAATATGCACGCAACAGATTACCACACCCCTCGGGAAAAAAAAATGGTACTTTTTTTTTTTTGAAATACATCTAGGAGCACATACAATAGGCTCACAACGCACCAATACCATGCGCAGATGATAAGCATAAGTTTTATGACCTTAGAGAAAGTACTTCTCTAAGTATAAATATTTCCAGAGAGGTGTCACCAACGCATACTACAATATTAGCAATGACACAATTTCACCTTAGTTTATACATAAATTTCATCTAAGATATCTTAACATCATGATCATCAAAGACGAAAAACATTGAAAGATCAGCGGTGAATAAATATCAATGAACCGCTAAGTAGTGTTACAATCAATATATGATATATTACATATGTGTACACATTTCAACATAGAAACAACTGTATCAAAGTTGTATAACAGTTATGAATCATGTGGGCATCTAGACAAAATATCTGCCATCACATTTTCTGACCCACGGATAGCTCGCACCGAAAAATGAAATGGCTGTAGAGCAATCGCGTATCGCGTTGATCTCGCGCTCTTCAGATTTTTACTCTGAATAGCCGTAAGAGCTTTCTGGTCAGTTTCCACAATGAAATGCGCGCCCAGAAGAAATCTTTGCAGTTTAAGGATTGACCAAACCATAGCCAATAATTCACGGTCTAGGACCGAGTAATTCTTCTCTGCGGCATTTAATTTCCGAGAAATATACATCACAGGATGCAGAGTTCCAGAGTACTCTTGCATTAGTGCAGCTCCAATCCCGGTGGATGAAGCGTCACTACAAAGAATAAATGTCTTATCCTTAGAAGGCAATACTAGGATAGGTGAAGTAGAAAACATAGTTTTAACCTTATCCAAAGAGGATTGACATTCTTGAGTCCAATGGACTACATTAGGAGACCCTTTCTTTAGCAAGGAAGAAAGAGGTGACATAATGGAGGACAGATTCGGGATGAATCGTCCATAAAATTGTATTAGACCTAAGAGACTTCGTACTTGCTTTTTAGTCTTAGGAATAGAAATGTTAAGTATCTTACTTGTATTATGGTCTTCTGTTTTTAGGAACCCATGACCAACACGGTGTCCTAAGAAAGATATTTCGCTAAAACCAATACATGCTTTCGATGGTTTCGCTGTCAGGTTATGCTCGCGTAAGATAGACAATAGTTCATTTATACCATTATAGTGATCGTTCCAAGTATCACTGAAAAGACAGATGTCATCAAGATACGCAATGACATCTGAGCGATGAGATAGGATTCGACGCATCATGCGTACAAATGTTGCAGGGGCGTTCATAAGACCGAAAGGCATGAAATTCCATTGGAATAGACCCCTAGGCGTCGAAAAAGCAGTAAACGGTTTGGCGTGTTCGGATAGTGGAACTTGCCAATATCCCTTAGACAAATCGAGTTTAGTAAAGAAGTGAGAATTCGATAGTCTCGTAAGTAGCTCTTCTAGTAAAGGCATAGGTTCAGCATCGAATTTAGTCACTTGATTCAATTTGCGATAATCCACGCAAAGACGTATGTTATTGTCTTTTTTCCGTACTATAACCATCGGCGAAGAATATGCTGATGTGGATGGTTCAATAATTTTTAACTCTATCATCTCATCTAACTCTTTCTCTACCTGTGCTTGAAAATGTATCGGGATAGGATACGGTCTGACTCTTATAGGACTATGGTCAGTAAGAATAATGTCATGTTGAATGACATCAGTTTGACCAGGAATGTCAGTAAGGACATCCTGAAATTGTTCTAACAAAGTAGAAACTTGTTTCTGCTCTCCTGGAGATAATTCTGGAGAAATTGCAACATCTTTCCATGATTCATTAGAGTGAAGAGGAATCATTGGAAAAGGTAAATTTACATCCGAGAAACTCGTTTCCTCATCCTGTATTACTGACAGAGATGAGTACTGTCCATGTTGGACTGGAAAATCGTCCGTTGCCTGGAAAACAGGTTGTAAATAATCAGGACGTTCATGGAATTCCGTGAGCATGTTGATGTGGAAGGTTTTACGCTTCCCGTCAATATCGACGATATAGTCAACATCGGAAACTTTTGATATTATATCGTACGGACCTTTCCAAGAAATGAGAAGTCTATTTTCCCTACAAGGTAGCAAGACAAATGCTTTGTCACCTGGACAAAGTTGTCGCAAACATCTCTTTTTATTGGCAAATTCCCTTGCCTTCTGTTTCGCAAATTCAGAAGAAGCAGTTGCCAATTTGCATGCTTCAATAATCTTGTGTCTAAGTGCGATGACATATTCATAAGAGGATTTTGTGTCATCGACAATATTATCAGCAGTTATAAGATCATGAAGTAAGGACATAGGACCTCGCGGTTTCACGCCAAAGACAAGTTCAAAGGGAGAAAATCCTGTATGTTCGTTGGCGACCTCTCTATATGCAAAGAGAGCCACGGGTAAAACCCTATCCCAATCCTGAGGATGATCTTCCGTTATCTTACCTAGTAGGTTTTTCAGAGTTCTATTCAAACGTTCCACCATCCCATTGGACATAGGATGATAAATACTACTCAGCGATCTCTCTATCTTCAGAGTCGACATTACTTGAGACATGGTATCCGATATGAGTTGGGTACCATGGTCGGATAATATTTCTGCTGGAAACCCCAGACGAGAAAATATTAACCAAAGAGCATCTGCGACATCAGCAGTAGTTATGCTCTTTAGAGGAACAGCCTCCGGCCAACGTGTGCACATATCAACACACGTCAAAATAAATTGGTGTCCTCTAGCAGACTTTATCTTAAATGGACCAATGATGTCTATCGCCATTTTTTGAAATGGCCGAATGGGAATGTCTGCAGCCTGAATAGGTGCATCATGGCGTGGACCTCTGGATTTAATCTCTTGACATACTTTACAAGATCGACAATAGATTCGTATGTCCTTATTCACAGCAGGCCAAAAGAAAGATTGAAGAACTCTAGCTTTAGTACGGGAAAAACCCATATGTCCAGCACACTGCGAATCATGAGCGTGCTGTAAGATTTTAACTCTCATATTTTTAGGCACAAGGATTTGAGAATGAATGGACTTAGCGGAGTCTTGTACCATACGTACAAGTACGCCATTCTTCATCGTAATCCAAGATTTACGATTAGTATCCTTATTCGGATCACCTTTTGTTGCCAGAGTAAAGAATTTCTTTAGAGTAGGATCATCTTCCTGCTGTTTGATAAAGGAATCGTGGGAAATCTCCAAGGGATCATCTTGGATCTGCGCATCATTATCTTCAGAATGTGAAGATTGTGGCATATTAAGAGCTTGAGCCCTAGTGATTACTGCATTAGCCGATTGCATATTAACATTTTCCCAATTAGAAATTTGCTGTGGAGTGCATTCTTTCACTCCATGAATGCGACCGATGATAAGATCAGCGATCGGATTCGGCAAGAGACATGCTTGCACCTCTCCTGTAAAGAAAGGCGTAGCAATATTGATAATGGCAGTGGAGTACTTCTCCAATGTGCCACCAAATGTTACACATTTGACTATATTGCCTGTAGCTCGAGAAGGATTTACGAGTGATTGCCTCACTCCAATGGTAGTGCACCCCGAATCGAAAAGAATTGATACCGGAGTACCATCTATTAGGCCCCTATTAAAGACAAGAGCACCCCTTCCATTATGCGCAATTGACGCATGGAGAGCGGGAAGCGGGTGACCGCAGCTTAAAGTAGAAACTGTGGTTGGATCGAATAATGTTTTGCATTGCGAACACTCAGATGCTCTAGCAAAATCGAAAGCGGAATTTGCTACACTGTTGGAGTCTTTTTTATCATTATTCTGATTATCGGTGTCGTGGAACTCCTGTTGTGCAGAGTTAGCCTGGTAATACGATTTACCATGTCTTTTGTGTTGTGATCTACCTCGGTTATAATTGTCTCTATAATTATTATTGCCTCTGTTATAACCCCTATTTGGGTTTGAATCATAATATTCATGATCATAATCATCATGCTCGTTATATTGAGTATCCCTGTAATATTGTTTCTTTTGTCTCCATGAAGCACTTGGGTAGTTCCTATAGCTACTCCCTTTCCGAGAATTTCTAACATTATGGGTACCTCTCGCGTGTCGAGGACTATCAGCTCGATTCCAGTTCTTCGAAGAAGAACTCTGATTTGAGTGGTTATCTTGGTTTTGATACTTATTCCAATTAACCTTTTTATCAAATTTATTTTTAGCTCCTTGGAATTTGTGTGAGTAATTCTGATTATATTCTGTTGCCGAAGCAACTGGCATACTCTCTTTAATGTTAGAGTTACTAAGAATCATGTCAGGGTGTGCCGTGGCATACTGGTCACAATATTCTTCCATTTGCTTTATTGTACCAGGTTTACGCTCATGTAAGAACTCTAGGAATGATTTATTTACAGAAGACATGACCTTGTCTCTTAGCAATAAATCCGTAAGACCATCAAATGTTTTTTCTGTTTTGGATAATTCAATCCATCGTGAAAGTGTAATTCGTGCTTTTGAGATGAAATCTGAGAATTCTACACCTACCTCAGGTCTCATTGTTTTAAACAAAAGACGGTAACCTTCCTCAGACAGCTGATATCTCTTTATCAAAGCTGCCCTAACAGCATCATAATTATCTTTGTCGGCCTCTTCAACAAAATATAACTTACTCAGAGACTCCCCTTTTAGATTTTCAGACAACTGATTCACATACTGTGATTTGTCAACATTATGAGATCGACAAGCCCGTTCAAATCTAGAAAGCCAAAATGTTATGTCATCACTGGTAGGGTTAAACGCTGGTACCTTGACCTTGTACACAAAGGGTTTACCATTACCACCAGATGCCTGATTAACATTACTCATACATGTCAATTTTAATTTCTCTAATTCAAACTCATGTTCTCTTATTGCTTTTCTCTCTTCAGCTTCTCTATCTAATCTTTTCTGTTCTGCAGCAGCAGCAGCTTCTAATTTTTTCTGTTCTGCAGCAGCAGCAACTTCTAATTTTTTCTGTTCTGCAGCAGCAGCAACTTCTAATTTTTTCTGTTCTGCAGCAACTTCTAATTTTTTTCTGTTCTGCAGCAACTTCTAATTTTTTCTGTTCTGCAGAACCTTCTAATTTTTTCTGTTCTGCAGCAACTTCTAATTTTTTCTGCTCTGCATCAGCTTCTAATTTCTTCTGTTCTGCCTCAAATCTCCTTTCCTCCATTTGCATCTGCAATTTCTTAAGTTCAGCAGCAGTATCAGCTTCTTTTTCTAATCTTTTTTCTTCAGCTAGAGCTTTCCTTTCTTCTGCAGCAGCTTTTTTTTTCTTCTATTTGAAGTTTTCTCTCCTCAGCCGCAGCTTTTTTTTCCTCAGCAGCAGCTTTTCTTTCTTCAACAGCAGCAGCAGTTTTTTTTCTCTTCTGCAGCTAATGCTTTGTCATATTGAGCAACAGCCCATTGTTCTAAGTCTTTTCCAGTCTTATCAAGAGATTTTCCTTGTGCAATGAAATAATCTAATGTAGACATATTGTCTTCTTAAATCAGAAACCTGAAAAAGTAAATAAATTACCCTATTTCACTTTAATGGGAGACAAGTCTATACCATAGACTTAGTCTTAGTCCAAACTTGTATGGTTTATAATAACCAATGATAACTTGAGTACCTGTGGACAACAATAACTGTATCTCAAATACTGTGGGAGACAAGCCTTACAAAGGTCTTGTATATCTCAATGTAATCAAAGATCACTTGGGTACCTGTGGAAAAAATATTTCCCTTTACCAATCACTTTGGGAGACAAGCCTTACAAAGGTCTTGTATATCTCAATGTAATCAAAGATCACTTGGGTACCTGTGGAAAAAATATTTCCCTTTACCAATCACTTTGGGAGACAAGCCTTACAAAGGTCTTGTACATTTTGTTTTATAACAATAACAATCATAAAGTACTGATCTGTACTATACTATCAGTGTATACCACTATACGTCATATGTCAACTAAAGACATTACAAAGGACAAACAAGAAAAGACAATATGAACACATTTGCAGAGATCAAATTAAATTAAATAGGAGAAATGAAAAAAAAAAAATGATCACAGAAACCGTGATGATAACTGCCATAATATAACAAGACAAATACGCCACAGTGTATAAACATAAGGGTGTAAAGAAATCAAAAATAGAAAAGATGAGACCTACAATTATACAAACAAATCAAACAAAACTAAGGAACACAAAATTATTAACAAAAACAACGAAGAAAAGAACACCTCATCACAACTAACAGAAATAGCAGCAAATTGTTGCTAACAAATTTCCAATTAAGAAAATGTGTACCTATAGAATACTAGTACCAGACCAATGTCACTCGGCATACCTTGTACTAGTCACACAGAACATAAACTAATTTAATACATAACAAATAACATGTAAGCATAAATAGCATATAGCATACAATATAATTTATGTCATGAATGGAATGTGTTGCAGGTATAGTGTTGTAAAGCAGGCACAGTTTATTTTAATACTAATAACTTGCCACTTTATTCAGTAATAGATTTAATTTTAAACTATTACACTGTCAATTTTTCTCTGTTGAGCATATGAAGATCCAACGATGAACTATGCACTCTATGTTCAACAACACTGTGATTCTTCTGTACGTTGAGAAATGTCAACAATACTGCTCCAGATATTTTCTACACTTGATACCACTGTCCTGTGTAATACTGTCTGTACAGCGAAAAACTGTCAACAAGCGCTGACCTAGATACAGCATCCTATCGGTAATACAGGTCAAGCTGACATCGACTGTATAGCTGTCCTACTGGTGTTGATGTGGTCAAACAAATGTTCTTTCAGCTGTAAACTGTGATTCTCAACATAAAACTGCGTAAGCTGGACCCAGGAATCTGGCTCGCCACTGTAAAAGGTTCTTTCTTCTTTATTTCCCACTCTGTAAAGTGTCAGTCTGTATGCTCTGTAAGGAAGAGTGGTGTGTTGTTGAGATCAGGCATGCTCCAGTCTACCCAGCTGTAAATGGGTAACTCACCCTAGTCCTGAGTTAGGGAAGGCAAAGGCTCCAGGGGAAGCAGGCCCTAAACTTGGTCACTTCAACCGACGCAGGATGGTGTATGTCTGAAGTAGAAGTGTAGAGTGTGATTACCGCGAATGGTGTACTGTTCGTGTGCTGACCAATATAACCACTCATACACTTGTGTCTACAAGGCACCAATGCAGACTGCTGGAATCTTTGTTTACTCAATTTATTCAGACGTACACACTGGGACATACGAGTACATCATGGTATGTTGACATATCAATTTGTAGGTATACATAGCAGATCTGAAGTCATGTCATATTCAGAAATAATGGGCAGTACATCAAAAGTTCAATTGTCATGATACATTATGGCCGCATCCCCCTATCTGACTAAACGCGTCAGTGAAGGCAGATCGGTAAATAACTAAAGTTACTTGACGTCCATAGTTTGTAGCATATATTATGAAACCACGAAAGAGGGGGTTTCTAGCAAGATTGAGATCTCCCTGTCACTGTCCGATAATAGGATAAATAATCTGTTCTCTTGGCAGTGATCAAAACATATGATGACCGAAATCTAACATGGCTGCCTCCCTGAGTTGTCGTTCACTCATTCATAGGAAGGAGAATATAAGCCAGAGTTAATTTATAATGGGTATATAAATGATTTCCTAAATGTTTCCATACAGCTCTACGGTGATCAGGTTAATTCACGTAGCCATAACCGCTGCAGGAAAGTCTGTCATCTTCGTCGATACAAAACACGACCCTAGCGATACGAAGCACAATGTTCCATCTAGGTCGAATCGACATGAGATCATCAAAATAGGGTCTGGCAATACATGGAGTCCGAATTATACATTGTACCGTACCTTAGGAGAGTCTCTAACATAAACTATAGTAGAGATACCATCTCCTTTAGAAGAAAACCACTTCCTGAATCATATTTCCTTAAGAATCTACCAGCCCTTTGAAAAATGCGTACCCGCCATTATCACGGTACATCGGAACTCATCACGACTTGTCAAGACAACTCATACTTCCGCTAGACCGGAATAACAAGAATCTAGTCCCTCCTACCCATCCAAAATATACAATATAGGACTGATTCTACTTGTACTAATAATATGTAATACATATGAATTCAGGCCATAAACACAATAAGCAAATTAATATATTTTCTGGCCCTAAAAAATAAGTACAAATGTAAGCGCAATATCCTTGCGCCGGATCAATATCCAGAACGATTACTCCTATAATCAAAAGTGTGAATCAAACATGGATTCTCTCGCTTTTACCATAGACAGCATTTTCATACACAAATGAATGAATGTCTATATTTTTCCCATATTAAATAGCCATATCGATTTTTGTAATATGTGCGTCAAAATATGCACGCAACACCCTGCTTAGACAGCGCAGACTACGCTGGCTTGGCCATGTCTGCCGTATGGAAGATGGTCGCATCCCAAAAGATATCTTCTACGAACAACTGGCAGATGGCAAAAGAACAGTTGGGCGACCGCAGCTGAAATTCAAAGACGTGTGCAAGAGAGACATGAGGGCACTGGACATAAATCCAGCAACCTGGGAGGATGAAGCTGCCGATCGCACCAAGTGGCGTTTCTATCTGCGGCGCCACCTCAGTTTGGGAGAAAAAAAGCTCACACAACAAGCAGAAGAGAGGAGAAAACGTCGAAAGGAACACCAGGAAAGTAAGCAGCTGGGGGCGGTCACCTCAGGGGCGCATTCCTATAGTCAGTTATGACTGAAGGGGCTATTATATTATTATGTCTTATGTGTGAATCTATTCTGCACCCTAGCTGATTAGTTTATCTAAGCGTGATAACTTTCTCTGTGTTTGGTGTTCATCTGATGTTAGAAATGTTGTACCATCCATGAATGCCCCAAGTGGTGGCATGCGATGCTCACAATCGGGTTTTCCGACCACTCGCAAGTCCTTTACGTGCCCTGAGAATTACCTGCACCGCCATCAAGATTAATACTGGTGAAATTATACACCCACACTGCGATTCTAACTAGCTGCAAATCTGATCGATAACCATGTGAAATACAGCTTCAACATTACTGCACTTTAAAATGGTACATTTCAAGGGTCTGTCAACAACATCAGTTGTGGGGCAGATCCACATGCATTAGTCAGATCCAACCAGATTACATGGAGATTTTTTTTTTTTTTTTTTTTCCTTCAGAATTTGCCTTCTGCATTACTTCCCATGTACTGCTTCCCATATAATGTGGCATGCTCAAGGCAGCTTGGGGTACATGAGATATCTCCCTTCTGGATTATAGCGTCAATATACCCGTAGGCTTCTTTAACAAAAAATATCTTTCATGCCAAAATAAGTAATGACAATGGACTGAACTGACCGAACTGACTGAACTGACTGATGTCTGTGGGATTTTGTTCTTTTGGGAAGTAAACTCTCCCAGAAGAATCTCCCTAGCTTCCGTGTTTTCTTTCTTTTTATAATTTTTGATAGACAAATGGCATTATGTTGGGCTTTCAAGTGCTCTCATAGTTACCTTAATCCATTCTTCTCTGCGTCCGTTGGCAAAGAATAACCAGAAACCATAAGAAACAATTTACACGAAAATTAAAAACACGGACCATTACAAAATAATGCTAACAAGGAATACAAAAGCAGAAAAAAAGCATTTACCTTGTAAAATCATCACGTAAAAATTTCCAGCAATTAAAATAATTAAAGTGTAAGTAAACGAGAAATATGTAAACAATAAAATATGCTGTAAAATGCTATTACCAAACATAATCAATTGTAAATAACACGATGTAAATACAACCCAAAATGGAAACCCTATTTATAACTGAAAATTAGGTTGAACATGGTAAACTCAATGCTCAGATGGTGGACGAGCGTGAACTACAGCAACGCGGAATAAGATAATGAAGACTTTTCACTCATGCACATCTTCGTGACGAATGGAAACACCTTGATCAATTGAGGCTGACGTTACCAGATCGATAAATAAGAATGATTGTGATGCCAGAGTAATTATTTGCCCAATTTACAACAATATTAATTAGTTCGTATGTTCCAGTTTTCGGACATCACGAAACATCGATTCTCTTTTACTAACATCTCATCTCACATAGTTTTATTACAATGATATAAGATATTCAAGCACTATTTTTCCCTCGACATGGAGCCGTCGAAAAAACTTTGGTGCAAAAACAAAATTACTGAAAAGCGATCTGTGTCACCTACCCTCTGACGTTCGGATTCTCGCGTACGCTACTTGATTTGATTCAATATTACACGTCATGGAACTGAATTTCTCATGACACGACTCAGCTGGACATACTCCAAATACCGATCACCATTACTAGATAAACACATTGAACATGCGAGGGAATAAAAACATCTATGCACATACAAATCAATGAATCGTTCTCCCGATAGGTAGGGACTTAATGTGTGTATGTGTACGTGCGCGCGTGTATGTAATTGCTAATTATGACGCAGTTCAAATCAACAGCAACATCGATCCGATCGCTTTCTGATATAGGTAGGCAGGGGAAACACACCCAATTACAGGTAAATCAGTTTCAGTTTCCTTCCACGTGTGAAGTCGAGCGTCGTCGACTTATGCCACGTTAAATTTATACGAAATTACTTCTACGGCTATCGTTTCTTCAGGATTTCGTTTATCCGTCTTCTTCTCAGGCGTCTTCTTACCCTGAAGCAGATTTAGTGTTGATGTAGCTGATTTGGCTACATTCTAAAGAAGCGTCGAAACGTTTTTTTTTAAGGTAGAAGGATACCCAAAAATGTTTAAAAAAAATAAAAATCCAATAATTTTCATTTTCATGCTTTAAATCATCATCATGTTCTTGAACTAAAAATAATTCATAGAAGCTTAGAGATGCTCTGGTTTGATAGGAATCAGTGTTTTTCTACACACACCCCCTTGAGTGATTTGCATAGCAACCAATGTTTATAGTTGGTTACCATGTGAATAATGACCCAACATGAAGGTGCGTAATTGTAAAATTGCGAAATTATAATTATACTGAGGCAACAGGAAAAAGGTATTTATAATTTTTCCACGGGGAATCACTCAATGATTTCTTATGAATTTTTCAAAAGTGTGTGTCTAGAAAGCTTTGATCGTAAATTTCAACATTTGTTACATGCATTGTGCATTTTCACTAACATCAACTCTATTTATTGCTAGTTTTATACTGATTCTGTATAATAGTAGTTAGCAGAGCTTCTTTTGTTCACAATGGGAAATAAGACAAAGACTGGGAGGCGTGTACACCAACAAACCGTTGCCTGAAAATGAGACACCTATTGTCGATAGTGAAGCTATAAAGCCTCTGTGCTCCTCAGCAAAGAAAATAAAGGTCATAAAGGTCCAAGAAAGTGAAGGACAAGCTAAAAATGACAACAGAGGAAATGGGTTTATCCTTATGGATGTAAAACTACTGTTTGGGTTTTTATGCGCTAACTTTAGATGTGACAAATGTTATCAGTACTCACTGGCCTGTGAGATCGTCGAAGAGACTCGGAATGGCTTTTGTCATGAAATCAGTATCAAGTGCACAAACTGTGCCAATTTCAATACTTCTGATGTTTCATCTTCAGCTACTCACAAACAAAGAAGTAAATGTGCGAATGGTGGCATTTGTGCGTTCTATTGGGAAAGGCCACAGTGCATTGCAGAATTTTTCGATATACATGAACACAAGTCAACCCATGGCAAAGAAAGCATACAGGAGAACGCTGCACAGGATCTATTCAGCAAGTAAGGACATTGCAATGGAAAGACCCTGAGAGCACTGAAAAGGGGATTCATAGACACTGCAACTGCAGTAGAAGGAGACCTTTATTCAACAGGAGCTCATTAAACTTCATTTTGTGAGTTCTTTTTCTGTTTTTCTTTGTTTTCTTCCCCCCCCTCTCGGAATTGTCTTTTTAGCATAATTGGTGATCTTTGAAACAAGATATCTCTGGATCTGTACATTCAATTGACATGAAAATTAACACAGTTGGTTGTCATATAATCTTACAGATTCTGACCTAAAATGGATACAGTTGAATTCAAAGTTTTATTTTTATGACCATCATGCATATATAATGAGGCACAAATATCAAACATTCCAGAAATATAAATTTTGAAAATTCATTAAAATTTAACCTTTCTGTCAATCTCTGTCATTTTAGTTCATGACCTCACGCTATATATAATGATTCAATTTGCCAAGTTTCAGTCAGATCCTTGTTCAAATAACATAGTTATGATGTTTTAAAAAAAGTGTATAATTTATTCACTACGGTGGCCATATTGGATAGCTAATTTGCATAATTAATGAGGTCATTATGTGGACAAACATTTTAAGTCCATACTAACACTATACCCATGGTTGTTTGATTCTGAAAGGAAAATTTGAGTTTTTTACCCTATCAAGGTATCCTTCTACCAATGCTTCTTCGAGTAGTTGATCATGGTTTTATTCCTACCAAATGCATAGTTTTTCAGGTCTGATTTCTGCTTTTCATAAACATTTCATTCCACATGTACGAAGGTTGCTCAGAAAGTAATGCCCCACATTTTTTTTTTTTTTTTCTCGGAAACTATTTATTTACAATGTAAGAAATTCACGCACAGTATAACTGGATGTATCCTTTACACATGCTATTTTTCCACATAATCTCCGTCCACTTCTATGGCCTTACGCCAGCGCGAAACAAGGGCATGCATACCTTCACTGTACCAGCTCGTTTCCTGTTCACGTAGCCATGTCCTTACTGCACGAATACGCTCTGGTCATCTTCAAACCTTGTCCCGCGCAGGGGCTCCAGCATTCCGCACCATAGAAAAGCACAGAAAGTACACAGCTCTCATATCATTTATTGCTGTTTCTGTAACGGTTACGATTTTTTTATAGACAGGGGTGTCGGCCCTGTGCTAAAACCCCCAACCTGGAGGACCAGGGTACCAGCTTTTGTCTGACCCCCTACCCGTGCCACTCCTTCAGTGGCCCAAAAGATAAAAATCGGAGGGCGCCAAATAAGGACTATAGGGGAGCACAGTCCAACTAAATTTGGCGATTGCCTCCTGAGTTTTCAGACTTGTGTGATGGCGGGCATTGTCGAGCTGGATCAAAATATCTTAGCATTCCTATTAGGCCACACTCGCCGGTAGCGCTGTTTGAGTTTGTTAAGGGTTTTGATGTACGCGTCCGAATTGATTATCTCACCTCTGGGCATCATATCCACAAGAATCACTCCAACAATGTCCCAAAATACGGTGATCATGACCTTTCCGGCGGAGGGAGTTGTCTTGAATTTCTTTTTTCGTTGTGATTGCGGATGATGCCACTCTATTGACTGCCTTTTCGTCTCCGGCTCAAAATGGTGCGCCCAGGTTTCGTCACCTGTGACGATCCGGGACAAAAAGGCCTCCCCCTCAGCATCAGAACGCTCTAACAATTCAGAACAGATGGTTTTCCTTTGACGTCTGTGGTCGGTTGTGAGACTTCGAGGCACCCATCTTGCGCATACCTTCGAATATCCGAGAGCGTCTATACTTGCCATCGCACTTTCACTGCTGACTGAAAGCTGTAGGGCCAATTGTCGACTTGTGATGCGATGATCCTCACGAATAATGGCATCGGCGCGCTGCAGCATGTCTGGGCTGGTGGCTGTGGCAGGCCGATCATGCAGCTCCTTCTCTCTACTTCCTGAAGCCTTAACTCTCTGAACCCAGCGTCCTACGGTGCTCCTATCGACTGCACAACTTCTATACACAGCACACAAACGTTTGTGAATGTTGCCCACACTTTCTTTCTCCGCCACCAAGAATTCAATTACAGCTCGTTGTTTGTAACGCGTGTCGTACACAGACGCCATTTTCACAGACTACTACAGCGGCGCTATCTGTCGGACGACCGTGCAATTAAGCACATGTACGTTTGAAGATGACCAAAGGTTGTTATTGCCAGGAGTTGTAGTGAGGATAAGCTCTCACTGCAGATAAAATACTTCTATGGCACGCGCCTCAAACAGCCTCTGACAACCAAGTCCAGCTCCCGGCCTTCACGTGTGGCTCAATTTGAGCCCGGCGGAACTGTTTCCACTGACGGGAGAAGGGGCAAAGGCGAGCGACTGGCGCCTTAAAACCAGCAGCTTCGGGCAGATAGGGCTCGTGATCCTTGGTTGGTAGCTTATCTAAGAGAAGGAACTCTGAATTCAAACCACCGCTGCCTTGCGGGAATATCCATTTATGGAATTGGCTTCGGGAGTAAACCCTGAGGATAAATCCGGAGTCGGAGTCCCTAAGGCAGTGTAATGTCGATCTGGCAACTCCTGCGACATGGCTGGTACCAAACTGTATCGGCTACTGCCGTTCCTTTGGATCTACCGGCTGTGTGGAGAGGGGGAACATGCTGCATGGGCAACAGCTTGATCTCCATATAACTGTGCCCAAGCTCGCGCCCTGGAGAGGACACTCCAGCTTCACCCTATAGGTGTCGGCAAAACACGGGAAGTAGCAGTTACCGGTTATAAGCATTTTGCCCAATTGGCGTAGGGCATGGCGCCAGGGGCTACTTCCGACAGTGGGAGAGATTCTAGGATCTCACTGGACAGCTACCGCCCGCTTCAAGCTGGGCAGCCCCCAGTCAATAAGGTGTTGTCCCGCCACTGTCTGCTTTCCCCATTGGGTGCATGGGGATTAGGGTCAAACCCGAACTGTGGACAGAAAATTTTGCACCAAGCAATTATCAAAAAAATAGAAATAAGCAAACTCTCAGATTGGGATGCTGGAACGTCCGGACTATGTTGACTGGACTATCCGAAAACCTACAGGATGTAAACGATGTAAGGAAGACAGCCATAATTAATGATGAGCTTAAACGACTTCAGGTGGATATAGCTGCACTTCAGGAAACGCGCCTGGCGGGCTCTGGAACGGTGAGCGAGAAGGACTACACATTTTATTGGCAAGGGAAAGATCTTAATAAAGCTAGAGAACACGGAGTAGGTTTTGCGGTCAAAAAATCGCTAACTAAAATGGTTGAACCAGGCGAGAATGGATCAGAACGCCTGTTAACGCTCCGCCTGCAAACTAGCACAGGTCCCATCACCCTTGTCAGTGTGTATGCTCCTACTCTGTACTCTGCCTCAGAAGCTAAAGATGAGTTCTACGAGAATCTAACAGCAATTATCAAAAGCATACCTAGGCAAGAACAGCTTGTTCTCCTTGGTGACTTTAACGCTAGAGTGGGTGCCGATAATGTTTCATGGCCTTCATGTCTGGGCAGGTTTGGTATTGGCAAGATGAATGAAAATGGACAACGGCTCTTAGAGTTGTGCGTCCACCATGACCTCTGCGTGACCAACACCTACTTTCAGACAAAACTCCAGCATAAGGTGTCATGGAGACACCCACGATCCAAGCACTGGCACCAACTTGACCTGATTCTCGTCAGAAGGCCACTCCTCAGGTCTGTGCTCTCCACGCGCTCATACCATAGTGCAGACTGTGATACAGATCACTCCTTGGTTTGCTGCAAAATCAGAGCACAACCAAGAAAACTCTATCGTGTCAGACATGAAGGGAAACCACGCATTGATACCAGCAAGATGTCAGACCCTTTCATGATCGCTCAATTCACTGCGACCTTCGAGAAAGTGCTCAGTAGCCCTCAGCATGGGGATACTATTACAGAGAACTGGGAGCATCTACGGAACACCATTCAAAGTACTGCACTTGCCACCTTTGGTAAGAAAACAGCAAAGTCAAATGACTGGTCTGATGCTTCATCAGATGTGATGGCACCTGTCATTGAAGCTAAGCGCAGTGCTATGAATGAATACAAACGTTCACCGAGTGCCAGAACCCTACAGATCCTGAGGACTACGAGAAGCAAAGTTCAACAAACTGCTCGCCGCTGTGCAAATGACTACTGGCTCCAGCTCAGTGAGAGCATCCAGATCGCAGCGCAAACAGGCAACATTAGACAAATGTATGACGGTATAAAGAAAGCACTTGGCCCCCATAAAAGTAAGACGGCACCGCTAAAAACCATCAGTGGAGAGAAGCTAACCGATAAGGGTAAGCAGATGGAGAGGTGGGTCGAGCACTACTCTGAGCTTTACGCTAGAGACAATACCGTTACGCCTGCAGCCCTTGATGGTGTCAACAGTCTGCCAACTATGGAGGAGCTGGATGCCGAACCAACATTAAAGGAACTCAGCAAGGCCATTGATAGCTTGGCCTCTGGCAAAGCACCAGGCAGTGATGGGATTCCTCCTGATTTAATCAAATGCTGTAAGAGCACGCTATTACATCCCCTGCATAGGATGCTGTGCCAGTGCTGGGAAGAGACAACTATTCCTCAAGACATGCGAGATGCCAAGATTGTAACACTGTATAGAAATAAAGGAGACAGAAGTGATTGCAATAACTACAGAGGCATCTCTCTTCTTAGTATTGTTGGTAAGGTTTTTGCCAAAGTCATCTTAATGCGACTACACAAGTTAGCTGAGCGCATATATCCAGAGTCACAGTGTGGATTCCGAGCTGGCAGATCAACAACAGACATGATCTTCTCTCTCCGCCAGCTTCAGGAAAAATCAAGAGAGCAGAAAAGACCATTATATATCGCCTTTATAGACCTCACAAAAGCATTCGACTTGGTTAGTAGGGATGGACTCTTTAAAATCCTCCTGAAAATAGGCTGCCCTTCTAAAATGCTGGAAATGATAAAGTCATTCCATGACGGCATGAAGGGAACAGTCCAATATGCTGGAAGCACGTCACAGCCCTTTGATATACGAAGTGGCGTTAAACAAGGCTGTGTTCTGGCTCCGACCCTCTTCGGAATCTTCTTTGCCTTACTCTTGAAACATGCATTCAGAGATGTGTCACGAAGTGGTTTTAATTTTATAGAGTGTGCCTGAATGAAAGCAAGACCCTAGTATGAGAAAGTCTGAGAAGATAGAATTTAGATGGAAAATGACATGCCTGTGGACAGGTGAGACTATTGGCTCAAGAGATAGACCCAGGATTTGAATCTCCCCCTGCCGCTTCGTGACTAAAAAAAATGGCTATAGTCTCCCCACCTCTGACTGCCTTGAAACACAAGGAGATAAGGTGTATAATTACGACCACAAACACCACTATACAGACAACATAGAGTAAGTATAGTAAAGAATAGAAGCTGATCCAGTAAATAATATATGTACGAGGGGCGGTCGAAAAGTTTTGCACTTTAGTATGAAGGAGTCAAGGCACGTACCTGGAAATTGGTGTGAACTTTAGTCCTTCTCTGTGTATTCACCCCTCAAGGCAATGCACTTCTCCCATCTCTTCTTCACCTTCCTGATGCCCTGATTATAGAACACCCCCGTCTGAGCCCGGAACTACGTTTCCAGTTCAGTAATCAAGTCCTGGTCGTTAGAAAAACGACGTCCACGAAACTTTTTTAGTCTCCGGGTCATAGAAATGCACCCAACATTCGTCCACAGTAGCCAGTCTACGAAAAAAATCATCTTCGTCAGCATTGCAAATGTTCAACACCTGTGCGAATGTTTCGGCTCGATGCTCCTTTTGGAATGGCGTGAGAAGGCGGGGAACCCACCTGAACCAGTTTCCCGCCAATTTCTCTTTCACATGGCACCCCGTACGCGCCATGTACGCGCGGGAAATGTAAACCAATAGTGTGTCTTTACAATGATACACAGCAATCCCGCCTGTCTTAACGCTTTCTTAGTAAAGTGCAAAACTTTTCGACCGCCCCTCGTATATATTTATTTACATACAAGGAAAACATAAAATGGCATATTACGTCATCAAGTCAGTCGATAGCGTGCACTGTTGCAGGGCCTGGAAAACAAGTAACAATTAAATTGAGAGACACGAGAGACAGAAAAACCCCAAATCACATTCACTCTTTCTGTCACCCTGCTGAGGAACAATAAAAATGGTTAGTGATTTAAACCAAATCTAATTTGGTGGGGCTGTCAACTTTTAGCCTCCACTCTCTAACACTAATAAATTTCTACTGTCTTAGTCCTGGTGACTCTTCCTCAACGAACGGCTACACAGCTTTCTACTTGTTAGGCGATAGGCGCTGATAACTACACCACAAGAAATGCTAAAAATAATACTAGGTTTTTCGAACGCAGACTCAGTGTCTATCCGTCAAATGGATACTGAACAGACCCTACTGGTCCTGTCTATTTTCTCCCTCCTTCTCTATCTTTCTCTCTTGATCTCAGTGTCTCTCTAACACTCGAGGGCTGATGATGCGGCGTCTCCGTTACGCTCTTCTCTTGATTTCTATCAGGACCTAGGTATGGTAACCCTGTCACCTGTTCCTGATTTTGGTGATGACGATGTTCGGATATCGAGCATGAGGGACTTGATTAACTGTAGACAAAACTTCTCTGCTGCTGAATAGCTTCCCTCTTGTAACCCGCTCCGGAGTTAGAGGAAAAAAAAAACACAGCCTTGATTTCAGGCTGTACAAAATGAAACTAGTCTCCCGGCCACCTGCCGTTGCTAGAGACTATAATAGCGATGCTCTCGGCTGTATGATAAATAAATCTCGGTCCAGCTGAAGCATAGGGACTTCACTGCCAGAGACCATAGGGTAATTTTCTTTTGCTCCTGACGATACTCGAGTACACTGACCCTGAGATATGTCTTTTGCCGTGGATAATTTTATTTGACAAAATTATGCTCCCCACTGTTTCGCCGAGACTCGCTGAAATTAAAAGAAACAGCGACTCATGTACACCCACTCTAAAATCGCTTATCTCTAACATATACGATACATAAAATAATTCTATACACGTGTCTCTTCATTCTCACTACTTCTTCTATTCCCCTTCTCTCGTTCTTCACATAATACATGAAATACTATTATCCCACGTGGCACTAAAATCACACTTATCCTCCCCTTCTCTCGTTCTTCTCACAATACATAAAATACCACTATCCCACGTGGCCTCTTCATCCCCCCTCCTTCTACTAAAATCTGCCAGGTAAAATAAACAATAGCCCAGACCCGTCTGACATGTTACATGGCCGTTACGCATGGCCGATCACGTGTTCAAACTTGACAAACATAGGGAAATCCTTTTACCCATTAACACAGGAGTTTCCCCGGCTTACTCCTATTTAAATTAAATCTCGCTATAGGAATAGTTTCCTCCCCTAAGCAGTATAATTCATTTACAACGTAAATCTGAACCCTCTGACAATATTTCTCACATTTTTAAGGCTCAGAAAAATTAACGAACACACCAGGGATTTCCCCATAAATTTACATTAGAAAATATACAGGAATAAATGGTGGTTTTACATAACATCCTACAAATATGGCACACGTGTTTCTCACAACTTCACACACTCCTATCTATTGCCAAAATCATAGAAAGAAAGAATAAGCACACTGTTGCATTACGTCGTTCTTCAAAAATATGATAATGGATGGCACTATCGGTTATTTTAAAACTGAAAAGTTAATCTTTACCTAAGGGCGAATTTCTGAAAAACCCACTAATAAGTAAAACGAAATTTCTGAAAAAACCCACTAATAAGTAAAACGATGAATAAAATAGTTACATACCGATTATCGTTTGTTTTTCCCACGGTGGAGAACGATAATTACGACGTCCTACGGCCAGGCAATAATTTTTCATAGAGACCGAATCCCCGTTTTCTGTCTCAATATATACAAGAGAAACCGCCCACGCGGATTTCCCTTCCTACGCAAATCCCGGACCAATGGGAGCGCTAGAAAAATTAATACTATCAACCCACGCAAACCCCGCGTGCTTCCGGCAGCGTGCTTCCGGCCTCGTCATATCGCGTGCCGGTAATGGCGATTTTCGCAAACAACGAAAACGAAATCTACGGGAATCGCGAAAAATGAGAAGAAAGTAACACTGATGCTAGAATAAAATAAACCTACCATCATAAACGAACCCATTTAATTTATCTACTCAAAAAAAATACCAACCACGATATATATTCAAATGAGAAGAAAAAAAATGGTGGAAAAGCGGGCCCGAAAATAGCGATTTCCGTAAACAACGGAAAATCGCGTGATCAGAAGAAAATAAAACTGGTGAAAATTCAAAATAAAACCACAGAATCGGGCCTGTTAAAAGTCAGAATTACAGTGTAGCGTCACAAGATGCAACTGAAGGAATATGCCTTCACACTAGGTCAGATGGCCGTCTGTTTAATCTTTCAAGGCTGAAGGCAAAAACAAAAATCAGAAGGGTCACTATAAGAGACTTGTTGTTCGCTGATGATGCTGCAGTCGTCACTCAAAGTCAACAGGAGCTTCAGAGCTTGATGAATCGCTTCTCTAAAGCATGCAAGGACTTTGGCCTCACAATAAGTCTAAAGAAAACGAATGTGCTGAGTCAGGATGTGGATGCTGCACCAGTTATCACTATCGATAACTATGAATTGGCAGTGGTGCACCACTTCACATACCTAGGGTCTACCATCAATGACAAACTCTCACTGGATACAGAAATCGACAGCCGCATTGGCAAAGCTGCAGCTACCTTTGCCCGCCTCACATCGCGTGTTTGGGGGAAACTCTAAACTCACAATGAAGACCAAAGCTGCGGTATATAATGCCTGCGTCACCAGCACACTCCTATATGGCAGCGAGACCTGGACGACCTATGCTAAGCAAGAAAGAAGGCTCAATACCTTCCATTTGCGGTGTCTACGCCGCATCCTCGGCATCTCGTGGAAAGATAAAGTGACAAATGTCGAGGTGTTGTCACGTGCTGGCCTTCAAAGTATGTATACGCTTCTTAGACAGCGCAGACTTCGCTGGCTTGGCCATGTTCGCCGCATGGAAGATGGTCGCATCCCAAAAGATATCTTCTACGGACAATTAGCAGATGGCAAGAGAACAGTTGGGCGACCACAGCTAAGGTTCAAAGATGTGTGCAAGAGAGATATGAGGGCACTGGACATGGATCCAGCAACATGGGAGGATGAAGCTGCCGATCGCACTAAGTGGCGATGCTATTTACGGCGCCACCTCAGATTGGGCGAAGAGAGGCTCACACAAGAAGCAGAGGTGAGGAGAAAACGTCGAAAGGAGCACCAGGAAAATAAGCAGCCGAGGGCTGTCACCTCAGGGGCGCATTCCCATAGTCAGTTATGACTGAAGGGGCTATTATGTACGCGGGAAACATCAGTGTTGCTACGTGTAAATTTTCGCTTTGCTATCTTTAATCTGGGATGAGAAAAAAAAAATTTAAAAAAATGTCGGGCATTACTTTCTGAGCAACCCTCGGAGTTCTCATGTTTTTGGGCGGCCACACAGCTATCAGATCAGATCTACTGCCATCTTCGCATCGAAGGTCGCCTGCAGTGGATCTCGAACGTTTTCTGTCTCTTGTTTTGACGGAACTCTGACAGACTCCTGCCCACCTCTTAAAGTTATCTTCTCACTTACAGCGTTATGGCTTTGAGCATGGTGTTGTGTCCTTTTACATGATCAAAATATTTTATATGTCTGATATAATTTGATATAATTCATGATTTATCTTGTCATTACTATCTTTTCTATTACCTCTTTCTTTGTTTTCGTCTCTTTCCATGAGATTCGGTATATAAACATGTTATTTTTCAGCCGTCGTGCGTTTCTTCGAGATAATGTGGATACTTTGCTATGGCATCAGGTGGTTGGCCACTGGGTTAGCATGTGCTCTCCCCAACCTATAATCAATGTCCATATAAGATACTGCTAGTATAACCATAATGTTCTGTAACTCCTTTCCAGTCAAGTCAAAGTATCCTTATAATGCCATGCAGACTGGCGTTGTTGTTGATGTCTCTCAACAACTCAACTGTGTTGTTCCAGAAAAGGGACTGTCTTGTAATGTTATCATTTGGTTTTTTAAATGTGTGTCCCATCCAAACCCTTCGTCTTCTTACATCTTGTTCTTTTTCTTTGATCCTTAGCCGCCGACTGTCAAAGCAGTCAGTGGCCATCACGCCTGGTGGCGTCTTGTAGGGCAGCAACAAACTTCATCCACTTCGTTCAGTCGGCGGCCATCCTTCGTACAGTGCCCCAGCTCTTGTTCATTCTTTGCATCTCGGCCTCCACAGTTCTCTGCCAAGTTGTTTTGGTCGGCCTCTCTTTCGCTTTCCTTCGTAGCTATATAGCATAGATGTTCTTGTGATGGCATCGGGGTCTCTTGTGAGGACGTGGCCAACCCAACTCCAGCGTCTGCCAGCTATGATGATGTACTTGTCCTCTTGGTTACTCCAAGGAAGTAGGTCTTGGTTATTGATAGTATTCGGCCAAAAGATTCGGAGAATTTTTCCTTACGCAGATTATGTGGAAGGAAGACAGTTTCGACATTTCCTTCTCTGTTACTCTCCAGCATTCCGCACCATAGAGAAGCACAGAAAGTACACAGCTCTCATATCATTTATTGCTGTTTCTGTAACGGTTACGATTTTTTTATAGACAGGGGTGTCGGCCCTGTGCTAAAACCCCCAACCTGGAGGACCAGGGTACCAGCTTTTGTCTGACCCCCTACCCGCGCAGACCTGTCCAGCTTACGTAGTTGAACCTACCAGGAGTAAAACTCCCGCTGGCATAGCTCTGGGCGTTGTTAGGGTACGCAAGCTGCCATACTATCACTATCACATCTTGTTACGATGGTATTTATTTGGTTCTTTCCATTTGTCCCGCATCAGTGATTTTGTCATTTCAATCTTTCTATTCTAAAAGTCATTTATGAAAATGTGTATCTTTATGGTTATAAATGCAGTTACATGACCAAACAAGGAGAGTAGTAATAAATGACACTGTTATTGCAAACTTGTTTTTTACGTAAATGACGTAGGTCTACTCTGTAGGACAGTTATTAAAAACTAGTATTTTCATGTTAATATTCACAAGGGAAAGAGTAAAACTAACCTGCATAAAGTGCCGATAGCAGATTACAAATAAAATAAAAACTGGTGGAGCGTTCGATCTGACTCGATCCTCCCGAATCGCCACAATCTGTTGTGACTGACTAACAAGGAATGTAGAACCGTAACGGCCGAGCGACCTACTGACTATATTGGACCCAGTATCAAGGTCTTTGTCTTGTTTGGACTGACACATACTGTTAATAGAGGAACAACAGAAGTGATTGCGTCATTTAAGGGCTGAGTTGCCCACTGTATACTTCCGGTGTTATCTTGTGTGTTTCGTACTGATATATAGTCAGCAAAGCATCCTTTTTTGGGGATGCCTAGCTGGCCGTGGGGTCAGTGTGATTCGCTTGATAGCTAGGCGGAGTTGTCGTACGGAAGGTACGGGGTTCGAACCCTGGGTAAGCCACTCACGTCTGTTGTTTTTCTGTTGTCCAAGTGTTCTACTACTTTATTTCTTACGAGTGCCTGAAAACATACCTTTATGTTTGTCTAATATTAATTTACTGTTTACAGGCCTCGGGTTTCCCTTCCTTATGTGTTATTTATGTTTATACAATACCAGAAACCTACCCTCTGTTCTATACTAATGTCCTTAAGTCTTCTACTATTTACTGGACCCAGTATCAAGGTCTTTGTCTTGTTTGGACTGACACATACTGTTAATAGAGGAACAACAGAAGTGATTGCGTCATTTAAGGGCTGAGTTGCCCACTGTATACTTCCGGTGTTATCTTGTGTGTTTCGTACTGATATATAGTCAGCAAAGCATCCTTTTTTTGGGGATGCCTAGCTGGCCGTGGGGTCAGTGTGATTCGCTTGATAGCTAGGCGGAGTTGTCGTACGGAAGGTACGGGGTTCGAACCCTGGGTAAGCCACTCACGTCTGTTGTTTTTCTGTTGTCCAAGTGTTCTACTTCTTTATTTCTTACGAGTGCCTGAAAAACATACCTTTATGTTTGTCTAATATTAATTTACTGTTTACAGGCCTCGGGTTTCCCTTCCTTATGTGTTATTTATGACCTACTGACTACGCACCGCAACTGATTCCCGGGGTAAACTATGAAATTAGCAGACTGAAGCCAACTTTTGTGGGAACTGTTATAGAACCATGCGCTATTTATCAAACTAGCCTACTTTCGCCTAGTTCGTTGACATCACAGTACACAAAGTAGTGCCGGTTGAAATGAATTATAGTGGGCCGTGCGTTCGATACGGTCTCAACAAATAATTCAGAGACGCTGTAATAAAGGGGTAAGGGATAGGAATCCTAACCTTAATCTTAACCCTAACGACGTGGGCGACTTATTTGGATGGAGTCAAAGAGTAAGTCTCACTGTTCTTCATTTCAACAGGTTGTGCCTTCAACCTTCCCCACCCCTTCGACTACTGTTATGATACAAATAGAATGTCTACGTGTTATCTTACAATGGAAATACCAACGGAATATGATCTTTTCGTATCATTTGGATAATATAGAGAGCATTTCAATTCAATTATCTAGCACAGTGGTATTCAACCTGAGGTATATCCCTAGGGGTGCGAGAAGACATCTAAGGGGGTACGTGGGGAAAAAAACCCTGCAATGCACTGTCAGAGGGTTTTCTTATTTGTCATTATTAAATAACTTTGAGTACTGACAACTGTTTAGAAAAGATGTTATCATTTCACACCTCCTGCCATTCCCGTCAACGTATTTGTGTGAGCAAGGCTTCTCCGCACTGACATCAATCAAAACAAAGCACAGGAACCGCTTGAACCCAGGACCAGTTCCAATTCTCGCACTTACGAAGATTCGTCCCATAATTAGGTGCTAGCGACCCAGAAACAAGCTCAAACATCTTAATAACAGGTGAGAACCATTTTAATTTATAGTTGATAACATAGTTGATAGATTAATTTTGATTTGCTAAAACAACTTTTACTTATCTGGGCGCTACAATTCAGGTGTACCTCTGCTCATTTAATAATTTTTATACAATAGGAAATAAGTAATATGTATTTGTAAAATTAAAACTTGTTTAATTATGAAAAATACTAAACTTTAAATGTATTAAACTTTAATTTATAACATTGGATGTAAATTATGTAATTTATTTTAGATGCTTGCCTTATGCACTAGAATTGTATTTATGTATAGGTAAACTGAATATTCGGAATTATGCACCAATAACTTTGGGGATACAGAGTTAACGATAAATTATACCTGAAGGTACGCGAACAAAAAAGGTTGAATACCACTGATCTAGCATCTCTACATATGTATAATAAAACTGCCATTACTATGTTTGAATGTCCAACATTCCCCCACCATTACGTTGATCGTTATCAAAGCTGGCACGGTCTCACGCAACAAATATAAATATCTGGCTCATTACCGTTACTAAATAAGGATAATAAATGCTAATCAATTATTCATCAGCCACCAGAATATGGATAGCTTACAGTATTAAAAGAGCATCACTAGAAATCTGCCAATGAGCCTTCAGCGACACCTCAACAAAACGCACCAGTAATGGAGAACACCAAGTTAACGTTTGTATGGAGCACGAGCTAATAAAAACCATCTTATTCCAATACTATCGCTGCTATAGTAAAACATGGTATTCGGGGAAAAACACTGATCAAGCATCTCAAATTGATTACATATAGATTAGACATAAGTAGAAGAAAAAGTTAATAGATGCCAGAGGCATACCCAATATCAGTATGGAAACAGAACAACGACCAGTTATAACAACAAAGACAATACAACAAATGGAAAGACTTACTTACTTACTTACTTAGTCGTTCCCCTTCTACCGTGAGTTGTAGAGGTTTGGAAGAGAGAGCGCCAGACCATTCTATCAGCTGTCTTCTTCCTGGCCTGGTTCCATTCTAGTCCTCGGTCCTTCAAAGATGTGACAACTTGCCCAATCTTCTCTTCATTTTTTTTATTATTTACGGACATCGTTTTTTTTCTCATCCTCAATGCATGATCGCAAAGTCCCGGGAATTGTCACTGGCGGAAATTCTCCTAGCATTCAGTATTTCCTCCTCGCTATTTTTAGATACGACGTCATTGTTGACCAATGACCTCGGTAGCTAGGAACCTGTTTTAATTTAAGACTGCTTAAGCTGATAAAACCAGTTTATGCCACTTTAGGAAGACCCCACGTGACTTTTAACGCTATTGATTGGAGCGTTTATTTGACGCTAATGTCACATGATGCACGCTATGGATCACGTGTCCAAGCGGAAATGTCCCGCTAAAAGTGCGCCAAACACGGGCAATCTTCACTTGCCCGGAACCCTTGAGACAGCTAGGTCTAACCCAATTATCGGCGAATTCTCGCATTAAAAGCACTGAAGCCACGTGTCTAATTGCGGGTTAGCGTCCATCTTTGAGTAGGTAAGTGAAATCTCGCTAGAATATAATGTGATGAAATGTGTAGTACATTGCAAAATCGACGCAAGATTGGTATGTTTACTTTATTCATATTTTTGTTTTACGATCACATCCAGCCACATGTGATCGGGTATATTTTATGATCCCACGGGATATGTACATGTTCATAATAATGTATAACGGGAATATATATATATATAGCTATTAATTTCCATATTATTTGATTAATTTCGACCCGACGTTTAGACTAACGGAAATTAATATTAACGATAATGTTGACAGACCGTGACATATATTCATTATAAATTATATGACGATGCGACCAGACATGAAGTGTGTGATAATGTTGTCAGACAATTCTAAAAACACGGATGTCCAATTATTTGTTAAATTCATCATAATGACATGACGATTAGGCTAGAGGCACAGAACTAGAATACTGTTGCCGACATTTCTATGATAAATTTGGTGGGTTTAACTGACATTTATAATAATTCATCGGGTTAAGCTGACGATAAATCAGTCTAAAGAATTATAATACTGCCACTGGGGCAGAGAAATATAATAAAGGACAGACAGGAGAAACTTGAATTCAAGATTAGACTCTAGACATATGATGTTAGAGACTAAAATCTGAGGTGACGGGCAGAGGGACGGCTTAGGGAAAGACTGCTTTCTAAAGCTAGAAAATTAATGAAGCCGTCGTATTTGTCTTCAGTCTATGGTGGAGCCTTGCACGACAGTCCAATCTCAGCGCAGAATACGGAGTCGAGCACAGAGAAGGCAAATCCGAACCATTCAAGACCTACCGGGGCAACGTCAGGAGACCGGAGAACTAACCACACTTCACTATCAGCCGGGGGCTGAAAAGCTAAGTCCACGACAAAGGAAACTCACCTAATCAATGCCACAAAGTTTAGTCATCCATGATGAAAAACACGTGAATTGTGAGACACATAATACATACAGCAGACACTAATTCCATCGACAATACTATCATTCACCATCTATTCACTTTATTGCAATAAACCAATTGGGTGTATATACTGTACCCCACGCTTTGTTCCTTCCATTAGATGTTGAATATTGTCTATGTTTATCTTCCTTTATAAGGGAGGGGGGGGCTCGTAAAATATAATATAATTTAAAGAATAATAATAATAGATAACTGAGAAGGGGACGACGGTAGCGAGAGACCAAATATCTCCTTACAATCTTTTCCAGACCTGTCGAGTTAGGAGAATTTACCCTCTTCGTCACCCTTCGGAAGTGGGAAAACCCAGCAGGGATTCCTTGAGCCAAATCTTCCACATCAGATCTATTATTTCCTCTAAATAATTCTCTTATCCTTTAAACGCTACGTGACACTGGTGTCTCGGTCCGGGATTTGAACTTATGTATTTTATCATACCTCTGGGATAGTATCATCCATTCAGTCATTACAGTATACCATTTTAACACATGTATTTTCACACAGTGAGCTCTAGAAAGACAGAAAACATTTTTTCTAGAAATTCAGGCATTGATTGGTGAATCCCTTTATATATGTTGTGTTTAATTAAGTTAGTTCTTGATTTTGTATTTCATTGAATTACAGACCTTAAGTCTCCATAACTGTAGTAATTTCATTCTACAGCAGTCGGATAAATAATTAGTATTTACTTGTTGCTAGAAATACTATTGGAAGGTAGCACTAGCTTACTCAGTGTGGACTTTAACTGCAAAAGATGGCTGAAATAGTTAAGCTTAAGGCAGCACTAGGGGAGGCCGGTCGAGATCTAGGTTATAGTGGGGTGGACCTTGCAAATTATGTCAGTGTCGAGACTGATAAGTATTACGCTCGAGAAACAGCGAAAGCTGAAAGAGAAGAGCGAATAAAGTTAGCAGAAATAGATGAGAGGATAAAAGCTGTAGACGCTAGAGAAAGAAGCGAGAGAGATGAACGCGAGCATGCATTGAAGATGAAGCAGTTAGAGATGCAGGGACAAGCTCAAAGAGTTGAACCAGTAGCCGGTGCGACCGCATCTACCTCCTCAGGCAACCTATCGCCACGGTCAGATGATATGCCCTCCTTGCACGCAGGGGGCACCGGACCTTTGCCATCCTCACTCATGTCAACTTTGGGACCTTTGACGTTTCCATTTGAAGCTTTCTCGGAACAAGCCGACTCGATCGATAGGTATCTCGACAAATTTGAGAAGTTTGCCACCACGTTTGGTTTGGAGAAGAGCAAATGGAACCTGAAACTGTCGCAAGGGCTTAGAGGAACTGCTTATGACGTGTATAGCAAGCTTCCTCCAGGTTTACAGGATGACTACGACTCTTTGAAAAAGGCACTATTGGTTCGTTATGAGCTACATGCTGACGCCTATAGGAAGAGGTTCCGTAACTCTAGGAGGGAAGTCGGAGAGAACTTTGCTCAGTTTGCTGCGAGACTGGATTCCTACGTGGAGAAGTGGGGTGCCCTAGGGAATTTTACTCATGATTGGGAAGGCCTGAAGGAAATGGTCATGATCGAACAACTGAAGGACACCATGACTTCCGACATGAGAAGATTCCTGACAGAGAATGGGGCCAGCACTTTAGAATCCATAGTCCAGTTAGCGGAACGATATCAGGCAGCACTATCAGAGAATCCACCACCCAGACGGAAACAACCAGATTACGTACCTAGACAGACAGCTCAGTCACACATGGACCCCCAAGTGAAACCACCGTATACTAACTTCAAAAAGCCTGACAAGCCAGACTACAAGACTACTCAGAGATCTAATTTCCAGCAGCAGAGGCAAGGGGAAAAATGGTGTAAGCACTGTAGAACCATCACCCACAATACGCAGGAGTGCAACCGGAAAAACCCACCTCATCATGCTGCCTGCTTACGTAAAAGTGCCGCAAGGGGAAATGGACCGGAAGAACCTCTGGACAAACCCCGACATCCCCCGGTCGTTGAGACAGTCCTCGTAAATGACCAAGAGGTGACCTGCCTTTATGATACAGGCCTTGCATTCGACGCAGTTGTCTGTGCATCCCTAGTCAAGCCTGACCAGATGACAGAAGACACTATAGAAATACAAGGACCTACTAAAAGTGCAGCACCTATGCGTTTGGCCATAGCCAAGATTAAGGTCAAATCAAAATATGTGACTGGGGAAATCCGTGCAGCGATCTTGGACGACCCTATTTATCCCTTGATCTTAGGGTGTAGGTATGTGTTCTTGGGAGAACCCATTCACCCTCTGGTTGTGGCGGCTGTCACCACTAGAGGACAGGCCAAACGGAATACGGAGTTGGAATCCCCACCCAACATCCTTCCTGAGGAATTAAAAAAGGCACAAACGGAGGATCAATCTCTAGCACCCTGCTACAAAAAACTACCGAGAGCGCACACTCCTCTCCAAAAGGGAGACTTCTACAAGAAAAATGGGCTGTTGCATCGGAAAGCAGGAAATGGAGGACAGGAACATGGGCAACTTGTGGTTCCATCAGCATACCGAGCCCAGGTCCTAGAAATGGGCCATGCCCTTCCGTTTAGTGGCCACATGGGCATAAGTGCCACGATTCAGCGTATTTCATGTCATTATTATTGGCCAGGTATCAACGCCGATATCCAGAGATATGTGAAATCATGCCCGCAGTGCCAGAGGACAGCGCCGAAACACTGGACGGCCCCAGCCACTCTGGGAGAAATGCCAATCTTGGGCACACCCTTCGAACGAGTAGCGGTGGATATTGTGGGTCCACTTACTCGTAGCAAAAAGAGAAACAGTTATATACTCACGTTAGTGGATTGTTGCTCCATGTGGGCAGAGGCAATTGCTATGCCCGCCTGTGATTCTAAGCATGTTGCTGAGGCTCTGCTCACCATATTTACTCGGCTAGGGTTTCCGTCACAGATCCTGACAGATAATGGTTCCCAATTCCGAGGAAAACTCACCGAGGAAGTGTTTAGGATATTTCAGGCCCGACATATCCACACCTCTCCCTACCACCCCCAGGCAAATGGCCAGGTGGAGCGGTTTAACGGGACCCTTATTTCCATCCTTCGGAAACTTGCGCAGGAAAAACCAGAGAGCTGGGATCAATACTTACCCGCAGCACTATTTGCTTACCGCGAAGTACCCCACAATTCTACTGGGATGCCTCCTGCCACATTGCTGTTTGGTAGACCTATAAAAGGACCTTTAGAGGCACTGTTACGTACTTGGACAGATGATAAAGCTGATGAGACGGTCACCTCTGCATCCCAATACGTGAAGGAGTTGACCCAACGCCTTAAAACAGGATGGGAACTGGCAAAGGAAAATGTACGCCGTGCCCGTCGTAAACATGCGCGTTACTACAACCGCACTGCGAAGGATAGGGAGCTAGAAGTAGGAGAACAGGTATTATTACTCCTGCCCAGTAGCAATAATAAATTGCAAATCGGGTGGAGAGGTCCATATAAAATTGTTGAGAAAATGTCGCGCACCAATTACAAGATTGCCATAAAGGGGAAGCAGAAAATTTACCACATAAACCTGCTGAAGCGATATTATGAAAGACCAGGTGCAGAACCAGCACATTTCCTGACACTGGCTATTGCGACGGAAACTGAGGCAGAACCCCTGACCTCCTGTGAATACCCTCTTCGTCAGTGCGAAACTCATCAAGATGTTCAGATTAGTTCAACTTTAACGGAGGATCAGCAGGCACGGGTTCAACAGTTGTTGAGAAAACACACTAGTACACTCACGGATAAACCTGGCATGACCAACCTGATAGAATTTGATATGAAGCTAACAGACCTCGCCCCGGTACGAGTTAAGAACTATCCTGTTCCTTATGCTAAAGCAAAGGCATTGAGTGAGGAAATCGAGTACCTGCTTAAGGAAAATATTATCTCAAAATCAGAGTCGCCTTATAGTGCGAGTGTAGTGTTGCTTAGAAAATCCACAGGAGAACATCGCCTCTGCATAGACTACCGAAGGCTCAACGCTGTAACGGAATTTCAAGCGGAGCCCTTACCGGATCAGAATCAGCTTTTCACCAAGCTGAGTAGAGCACGATACTTTTCGAAGATAGACCTTAGCAAAGGGTACTACCAGATCCCGGTAAAAGAGGAAATTCGACATATGTTAGCATTTAGTACTTCTGAAGGCCATTACGAGTTTAATGTATTGCCATTTGGGCTAAGCAACGCCCCAAGCGTCTTTACTCGTATGATGAGGAAGCTACTGGAACCCCTGAACCACCCTGGGATAAGTAATTTCATGGACGACATACTTATTGCCACGAACACCTTTGAGGAGCACCTGGACGCAGTTTCCCTACTCTTCGAAAGACTTAGAGAAACAGGACTCACCGCTCGCCCTACAAAATGTCAAATTGCCTGCGAGCAACTAGAATTCCTGGGACACACTATCTCGCATGGATGCATGTTCCCAGATGCGCGTAATATTGAGAAGTTACAGCGGGCCCCACGACCCCAGACTAAAAAGGATGTAAGGTCATTTGTGTCTCTATGTGGCTTCTACCAGAGATATATTAAAGATTTTAATACCCTGAGTGCGCCATTGACCGCATTAACCAAGAATGGGAACCCGGACAAAGTAACCTGGACAGCGGAGTGCGAAAATGCCTACACGCTGCTGAAGGAGAAACTCACAGCTAGGCCAATTCTGCGACTGCCTGACTTAACTCTGAACTTTACGCTGCGAACAGATGCTAGCAATATAGGGATAGGAGCCACTCTCCTGCAGCCTAGTGATAGACCTTCTGCAACTCTATTCCCCATCGCATATGCTAGTAGGAAATTGAACCCTGCTGAACAGAACTACTCTACCATCGAACGAGAATGTCTGTCGCTAATATGGGCTGTGCAGAAGTTTCAACCATATTTATACGGGAAAAAGTTCACGGTGCAGTGTGATCACCAACCGTTGATATTTCTTGCAGCGTCGAAGAACCTTAATGCCCGGCTTATGAGATGGTCACTCCTGTTGCAGCCATATTCCTTTCACATAGAATACATACCTGGGAAGAACAACGTAGGGGCAGATTTTTTGAGCAGACATCCGGACGCAACCGAGGAGATATGAGAAACTGGAAAAGAAGAGGAAGACAGGACAAGAGGAGTTGGACGGAACGTCAAACTTGAGGAGGGGCTTGTGTGACAACTTGCCCAATCTTCTCTTCATTTTTTTTATTATTTACGGACATCGTTTTTTTTTCTCATCCTCAATGCATGATCGCAAAGTCCCGGGAATTGTCACTGGCGGAAATTCTCCTAGCATTCAGTATTTCCTCCTCGCTATTTTTAGATACGACGTCATTGTTGACCAATGACCTCGGTAGCTAGGAACCTGTTTTAATTTAAGACTGCTTAAGCTGATAAAACCAGTTTATGCCACTTTAGGAAGACCCCACGTGACTTTTAACGCTATTGATTGGAGCGTTTATTTGACGCTAATGTCACATGATGCACGCTATGGATCACGTGTCCAAGCGGAAATGTCCCGCTAAAAGTGCGCCAAACACGGGCAATCTTCACTTGCCCGGAACCCTTGAGACAGCTAGGTCTAACCCAATTATCGGCGAATTCTCGCATTAAAAGCACTGAAGCCACGTGTCTAATTGCGGGTTAGCGTCCATCTTTGAGTAGGTAAGTGAAATCTCGCTAGAATATAATGTGATGAAATGTGTAGTACATTGCAAAATCGACGCAAGATTGGTATGTTTACTTTATTCATATTTTTGTTTTACGATCACATCCAGCCACATGTGATCGGGTATATTTTATGATCCCACGGGATATGTACATGTTCATAATAATGTATAACGGGAATATATATATATATAGCTATTAATTTCCATATTATTTGATTAATTTCGACCCGACGTTTAGACTAACGGAAATTAATATTAACGATAATGTTGACAGACCGTGACATATATTCATTATAAATTATATGACGATGCGACCAGACATGAAGTGTGTGATAATGTTGTCAGACAATTCTAAAAACACGGATGTCCAATTATTTGTTAAATTCATCATAATGACATGACGATTAGGCTAGAGGCACAGAACTAGAATACTGTTGCCGACATTTCTATGATAAATTTGGTGGGTTTAGACTGACATTTATAATAATTCATCGGGTTAAGCTGACGATAAATCAGTCTAAAGAATTATAATACTGCCACTGGGGCAGAGAAATATAATAAAGGACAGACAGGAGAAACTTGAATTCAAGATTAGACTCTAGACATATGATGTTAGAGACTAAAATCTGAGGTGACGGGCAGAGGGACGGCTTAGGGAAAGACTGCTTTCTAAAGCTAGAAAATTAATGAAGCCGTCGTATTTGTCTTCAGTCTATGGTGGAGCCTTGCACGACAGTCCAATCTCAGCGCAGAATACGGAGTCGAGCACAGAGAAGGCAAATCCGAACCATTCAAGACCTACCGGGGCAACGTCAGGAGACCGGAGAACTAACCACACACTTCACTATCAGCCGGGGGCTGAAAAGCTAAGTCCACGACAAAGGAAACTCACCTAATCAATGCCACAAAGTTTAGTCATCCATGATGAAAAAACACGTGAATTGTGAGACACATAATACATACAGCAGACACTAATTCCATCGACAATACTATCATTCACCATCTATTCACTTTATTGCAATAAACCAATTGGGTGTATATACTGTACCCCACGCTTTGTTCCTTCCATTAGATGTTGAATATTGTCTATGTTTATCTTCCTTTATAAGGGAGGGGGGGGCTCGTAAAATATAATATAATTTAAAGAATAATAATAATAGATAACTGAGAAGGGGACGACGGTAGCGAGAGACCAAATATCTCCTTACAATCTTTTCCAGACCTGTCGAGTTAGGAGAATTTACCCTCTTCGTCACCCTTCGGAAGTGGGAAAACCCAGCAGGGATTCCTTGAGAAAGACAGAGAAGGCAAAGACAGGCGTTCATTGCGACTATGAAAAAAGTTAGACGAGGAAACGATAAGAAAAGAAATGACAAAGATTTATGAGACTCTGTCTAAAGAAATTGGAAGTGTAAACAAGGAATGGAACACCTTGAAAACAGCAATGCTTGAAACACTGAACTTCAAATGCAGAAAAAAGAAATAAAACAAGATACAATGAAAAGAACAGTAAGGTGGAATGATGAGATAAAGGATACGGTACAGGCTAAAATGAAACTTCATAAGATCTGGCAACAAGACATAAGATTATATTAAATACAGAAAACAAGTAATCAAGAGAGCAAAAGAAGACTCACTGAGTAAATACAGAGAATAAAGAACAACAATCTGCAAATAATGCCTAAGAGATTTTTACAAAAGTATCAAAGCAATGAGGGTTAGAGATGAAAGCTGCAACCTTAATACAACACTAGTCAACAACCAAAATGTACCAGAAATGAAAATAGCTGATCTTAACTAATTTTGGTGTGCTGAAAACGAAAATGACATTTAAAAATGTTGATTGGCTCTAGTTTTCAAGATATATGCTACTAGTTTATTTAATTACGGTCAATTTATATATATGACGCAACTGTTGTGGGCGATTGCATAATTTTTTCTAATGACCAATAAAAATGTAACTAGAAGTTGATGATGAAATCCTACCTATGATTACATCACCTTTGTGTATAAATATCTTATCTCTGATAAAATTGTGCCATTAGTTAGTGCATTTGTCCTTATCAAAAGTATCGTAGTTAGAAATGCCTAGGACATGTGTGAACAGTGCTAATAATTTCGGTTATATATGTGGTGAGGTGACATTTGTATCACACAAACGAAATATAACTAAAGTAATTAAGAAGGCGTACAGTTTGTATTTTGGCTGCAGAATAGGAGATCAAGATAAAAGCTGGGCGCCACACATATGCTGCAATACACGTGCAGCACATCTTAAACTGTGGTTGACTGGCAAAAGGCAAGCTATACCTTTTGCAGTCCCAATGATTTGGAGAGAGAGCCCACTGATCATCTCAACAACTGTTACTTTTGCATGGTCCCTCCAATTGGAAAAGGCATATCAAAGAAGAAAAAATGGACTCTGGAATATCCAAACATCCCCTCTGCAATACGTCCGGTACTACATGGCGATGACCTACCAGTTCCTAAAGTGCCAGAATCATTTTCAGCTGCTTCCACTGATGAAGAAGAGGACACTGGTGGTCCTGAACCATCAACCTCAAGCGACCCAGATTTTGAGCAAACTACATCCACTAAACCACACTTAATAACCCAAGGTGAACTGAATGATCTTGTAAGAGATCTGAATTTACCGAAGAACAAGGCGGAGCTTTTGGGTTCCAGATTGCAACAGTGGAATCTCCTGGCAGAAGATGTTACAATTTCTGTGTATAGGAACCGCCAGAAGCCGCTTATTACATTCTTTTTCAAAGAGGATGACCTTTCTGCGTGCCACAACATTTCTGGTTTAATGGCAGCCCTCAAAATCAATTACATACCGGAAGAGTGGAGGCTTTTCATTGATTCATCCAAGACGAGTCTTAAAGCTGTTTTGTTGAATAATGGTAATGTGTTACCGTCAATTCCAGTTGGTCACGCAGTTCATATGAAAGAAACTTATGAAAACATTAAGCAGCTTTTGAAGTGTATAAACTACGATCATCATCACTGGTCACTTTGCTGTGACTTAAAAGTGGTCGCTCTTTTGCTTGGACTATAGGGTCGATACACCAAGTACTGTTGCTTTCTCTGTGAGTGGGATAGCCGTGCACGAAGTGACCATTACATCAGAAGACATTGGCCAATCAGGCTGTCATTGCAGCCTGGCAGTAAGAACGTTGAGAACCCAGCACTTGTCGACACCAGCAAGATTTTGTTGCCACCCTTGCACATTAAGCTGGGTCTCATGAAAAACTTTGTCAAGGCAATGGAGAAAACAGATGAGGCTTTCAAATACCTCATCAGAAAATTTCCAAGACTGAGTGAAGCTAAAATAAGAGAGGGTGTATTTGCTGGTCTGCAAATTCGAAAACTTCTTCATGATGGCGAGTTTCTTTGCGTGTTGCATGGCAAGGAAAAAGCAGCATGGCTAGCATTTAAGTCAGTGGTGGACAATTTTCTTGGAAACAACAGATCTGATAATTACAATGAAATTGTAGAAAATCTCCTTCTGAAGTATAAGAGTCTTGACTGCAACATGTCTTTAAAAATTCATTTTCTGGATTCCCATTTAGATTTCTTTACGTCAAACTGTGGAGCGGTCAGTGATGAGCATGGTGAACGATTTCACCAGGACATTGCTGCTATGGAGACAAGGTATCAAGGCAATTGGAGCCCTTCAATGCTTGCTGATTACTGTTTGACTGTGACAAGAGACACCTCATCGATTGACTACAAGAAGCAAGCAAAGAGAGCTCGAACAGTGACTGAATAATGACGGAATGGGTTCAAATGTGCCTTTTTAAAACATGATATGTGAACTTTAAATAATGTTTTTATTTTTTCTATCATTTTATGTTGAAATATCAATTAATTGAGTATGTAACCACAATTTTTATACTGTAATGCTAAAGTAGAAAGACTAGCTGTTCACCCCAGAGAATTAAACAAGCATACATTATTTGTATTACTGTAATGTAAATTCATAATTTAAAAAAACCCAGAGCCAATTGGTGAATTTCATTATGATATTTGAAATCAGCATGTCAAAATCAATAAGAAACTGTATTTTTAATTTCTGGTACAAATAACTTTTGAAAATTTGTTGACTAGTGCAATCATTAATTATAGATGTTAAACACCAATATTCAATGGAAAATTAAAAAAAACAGATCAGATAGAAAGAACACACCCAAGAACTTCTCAACCCAGCAGAAACTCTATATAAAGCTCAAGATGTGAGGAATAACAAAAACCTGATATTTTGCTACAAGAAATCCAATAAGTTATAAAGAACAGTCGGAAACAAAAAAATCACCAGGCGCTGGAGAAAATAACAACTGAAAAACTTCAAGCCCGTGGTGGCAGGAGTCAACTGGCTGGAAAGAATCTTGACAGTAGCATAAGCAGAAACATGAGTCTCAGAAGACATTGCAGAAAGTCACAACAGGACCAGTCTGGACAAGGAAGGGTGATAAATGGAAGTGTGACAATGCAGAGGTATCTCACTACTCAGGCACACAGGAAAAATATATGCAAAAATACTTAAATAAAGAATAAGACCCATCGCCAAACCACACCTGAATAAGGCCCAATTAGGACTTAGGAAAGGCAAATAGGTGTACAGATGCTTTGTTCAATTTAAGACACTTATGTGAAAGAACTGTCACCAAGAGAATGACACACTGTGACAGTGGATCAAAGTCAAGTCAGTGACAGAACTATCGAATATGACAGAAACGAAATATAGTATTTATTGACCAAGAGAAGACATTTGATAAAGACACGGTTGGGGAAAAAAGCTAACTTAAAACATCATGGGCTTTGAATCCCCAGATAAAGTACCATACACACTGTTGGCGATTGACACAGTGAATTTATTGGATAAAATAAATCATGTGAAGTTTCTTGAGTTGGCCCAAACCATGCTCAATTTCCCTTGATTTTCAATCGAGTCAAGACGCGCAAATGTGTGCACGATATTGCCTTCTCTGTGCTATAAGATGTCCAAAATACAGCCGATTTACAAGTATAGTTTCGGGGTTTTTTAATTTTCATTTCTCTAGTTGAAAGCAGCGTTCAAGCTAACCGTGTGCTAATATTCAGCTTCCTAGCTTATCTAGAAGTTGGTGAGATTGATTGATTCCTTTTTTCCTCCCTTCCTTCCTCCCTCTCCCTCTTGCCTGCACACACACATTTACATAGTGAAATCACTTTCTTATCAGTAAAATGTAGACATCTTGAGATACTGGTATCACATGAAAAGTCTTTACAAGATTTCAGCAAATGTGAAACAATTAGCAATTACAGCGAAAAGCTTCACACTGCTGAAGACAGCATGCCAAAGATGTCAAATTCAGAGAAACTGGGTTTCATGTTCACCCTCACACTAATGTTTCTTAATAGGCCTCTGTTTTTCAGGCCACAATAAATATTTCTTAAGATCATTTGTTGAAAAATGTAGTCTGAAGTGTCATAAAATAGTAGTATCTCATAATTAACATTTTTAACAAAGTTCATCATCATCACTTTCCTGTGTGCACCTTACAGAGCATGGAGCCACCACTGCAGCTGGTCCCCTTTGCAGGACGCCTGCAGCAAGCTTTCACATGTTGTTGTAGCGGTGGTTGATGTTGTTGTAGCGGTGGTTGGTTCAATTATTCAGTTTTTTTTTTAATTGGGGGGATTTATTTTGAAATATGTTATTGCTTTTGCTAGAATATGCCATTTTTAAAAACAAACAAACAAACACAAACACATATGCAGGAACACACACATACACTTATAAAGTGGTCCAAAATACACTTTACATTTTTAATATGTCTTAGCTGATGGACGCTGTAGTCTATTTTATGTTTTTCCTTTATGAACACATCATGAAGTTAATAAAAACAAAAACTATAAACAGCTAAAAACACATGTAAACACATGGTGAGTGCAATGAGTGAAATCAAATGTAAAAACTATAGAAGTACAAATACGAGGGGCGTTCAGAAAGTAATGCACCACATGGTTTTTCTCAGCTAATAATGAAGATAGAAGCATGAAATTTTGCACACTTCAAATATGGCATGTGCCAATTGTGTGCACCAAATTGCACTGCAACTGGCCAAATAATATGGCTGCCCTAAACCGTTGAAATGGAGCGTGTTAGCAACTTGCGTTATAAGCAGCGAATTGTGATAGAATTTCTCGTTGCAGAGAAGGAAACTGTTGTGAACATTCACAAGCGTCTATGTGATGTGTATAGAAGTGTTGCAGTCGACAGGAGTACAGTCAGTCGCTGGGTTCAGAGAATCAAAGAATCAGGAAGTGGAGATACGGAGCTGCTTGATCGGCCGCGCTGTGGACGTCCTGCCACAGCCATCAACGCAGAAATGTTGAAATGTGCTGAGGGCATTATTCTTACTGATAGGCGAATCACTACTCAACAATTGGCCTTACAGCTGTCAGTCAGTATTGGTAGTGGAAATGCAGTTATAAAAACTCTCGGATTTTCTAAGGTTTGCGCAAGATGGGTTCCTCGAAGTCTCACAAATGACCACCGATTGCAAAGGAAAGCAATTTCTTCTGAATTGTTGGAGCGTTTCAATGCTGATGGAGAGAACTTTTTGGCTAAGATCGTTACAGGTGACGAAACCTGGGCACATCATTTTGAACCTGAGACAAAAAGACAGTCAATGGAGTGGCATCATCCGCAATCACCACGAAGAAAGAAATTCAAGACAATTCCTTCTGCTGGAAAGGTCATGATCACTGTCTTTTGGGACATTGAAGGTGTGATTCTTGTGGACGTTATGCCAAGAGGGGAGGCAATCAATTCGCAAGCTTACATTAAGACATTGAAAAAACTCAATCAACATTTTCACAGAGTTCGGCCGCACAAGAATCCAGCAGACCTGCTTCTCCTTCACGACAATGCGTGACCTCACACAAGTCTGGCAACACGGGAAGCAATCACCAAATTGGGTTGGACTGTACTACCCCATCCACCCTATAGTCCCGATTTGGCACCCTCTGATTTTCATCTATTTGGTCCACTTAAAGATGCACTCTGTGGGACAAGGTTTGAAGATGATGAAGGAGTGATTCATGCAGCAAAGAAATGGCTACATGATCAAGACAAAATCTGGTACGGGCTAGGAATACATGCACTTGTTTCGTGCTGGCATAAAGCCGTACAAGTTGATGGGGATTATGTTGAATAATACCGATGTTTACATGACATATCCATGTATATTGTGTATAAATTTCATGCTTTTTGAATAAACAGCTCCTGAGAAAAACGATGTGGTGCACTACTTTCTGAACGCCCCTTGTAATATGAATGAATCTTGTAAAATTATAAGTAATTAAAATAACATAATATAAAGTAAATATGATTTTAAAAATTGATAAATAAAACATTTTTAATAAAGGACTTTCAAATGTGTTCTGATTCACACTTTTCTTTCAATCTGTATGTCAGAGTGTGCATATGTGTCCATATACAGTATATTTGTGTGTGTGTACAAGTATCTGCTAATATGCATACAGACACAAACTATATACGATACACATAATCTGTACACATTTTCAATATTTAATCTTATCCACCTATTTTTGTACCTTCTAGTCTTCCTCTACCAGAAGAAAATTGTCAATCTTCAAATAAAATAACAAAAAATACAGATTATCTCATCTTACCTGTTGCGTTGTTCATCAGCAGACATGCCAGAGTCAGAATGGAAGGACTCCTCTTCTGGGCCCTTACTGGACCTGTCCACATTTGCCTTCATTTCCTCCAACTGCTTCTCTAACTTATCAACATGGCTCAGCAAGTTCTGCTCTTGCTGCCTTAAGATCATAATTTGTTTTTGAATGTCAAGTTCTTTTGTGGTCAAATTTTTTACTTGGTTCTGGAGTTCTTGTCTGTCCTTCTGAATATCCTCAAGTTGACTTTCATGCTCAATCTCCTGCTCTTCTTGGTCAGCTTGCAGCTCGAACTGTTGCTTTTGCAAAAGATGTATTTGTCTCTGAAGCTCTTGTTCTTGCTGATGATAGTGAGATGACAGCTCAGCTTCTAATTTCTGTAGTGCCTCCAATTTTTCAACCTCTATTAATTTTGTAAATTCTTGGAGATTACCTCCATCCTGGATGACAGCATTTAGCTTCTTCTGCAACTCTTCTTCACGTTGCTGCAGGGCAATAAGTTGGGTCTGAAGATCTTTCTCCCTCTGCTGGCTTTGGGCAAGAAGGCTACTTAGCCGGGCCTCATGCTCCTCCCTCTCTGAGAGCTGCTCTTCATACTCTGATTGTATTTCCTCCACCATCTGTTGGGTGGATTTCAGTTCAGCTTTTGCATCTTGCAATTCCTGTGCAACAGAAGTATTCTCCATAAGTCTGTCATGTAGATCATTAGTTCTTTCTTTCTCCTCCTTGTACAACTGCTTAAAATTCTCAACATTTTCAGCTAAGAATTCATTTTCCTCTATCAAAATTTCAAGTTTTTTCTGTAATTCACCATGATCGTCATTACAGTTGACTTTACTGCTTGCAACATTTTCTTCATTTTCTAAAAGTCTCTCCATCAACTTTGCTTCAGAGTCATGAAGAAGTTCACATTTTTCTTGTAGATATTTGATCTTTAAATTTTTCTCTGTGCATTCAGCAGTCGAATTCTTGATTTGATCTTCCAGCTCACTGATGTGACGAGACATATCAGCAGGGTCATGAGTTTGCTCAGAAGAATGCCACAGATCTGCAGTATCAGTTGACACCGAAGTTGAATTCTGTGAAATTATTTGTGATTTATCACTGGAAACTGCAGTGCTTTTGTGTGTGGCAGTGTTTTGCATTAAATACAGAACAGAATCTGCACTGACAGGGGCATATTCCATGGAAGCACTGCCACTGTAAGTAGTGTCACGAGAGGATGATTGCATAGTTAGTATTTCTGACTGAAGTCTCTGCTGAATTTCTTCTAACTCCACAATTTTGTCCATGTATTTGCCTTCAGCATCTTGTAGCACTGTATTCTTTTGCTCCAAGTATTTTAGTCTTTCTAACAAACCTTCATCAGACAACTGCTCATCTGTCTGGACACTGCATGATTTCAAATTCTTGTTTTTCAGCTGCGCCAGTTCAGCCAATAGCTGCTGCTCTTTTTCTTCCAAGTCCAATACTCTATCCATGAGACATGTCTCTGTCTCCTCCACTAGAGATGTGGTCTTTTCCAAGCCATGCAGCCTTTCAACTTCATCTTCCAGAAATTCAATCTTCTCCATGCGTTCAGCTTCATTAGCTTCTAAGTCTATGATTTTTTTCATTAAATTCTCTTTCTCTTGCTCAAGCTTGGAAACATCCGTACACAAAATTTCAATCTTCTTTTCCAATTCATCTCTAGTGATAAGAGCATCTTCTAAACACTTATGAACTGTCTCTACATCTTGCTGATCTTCATCCTCATCTCCCCACTTGCTGACTTTGGCCTGTGCATCATCACGCTCCTGCTTGACCACACTAATCTCATCCTTCAGCTCTTGATTTTCTGTTTCCAAAGGTACTATCACAGTGGCTTCTATATCTGCTATCTGTTCCAATAGTTCTTTCTCTCTCCCTTCCAGCTCACACACTCTCTCAGACATTCTAAACTCTTTCTCTCTCATCTCTTTCAACAATTTATCCAAATTATACAATTTCTCCTGATTTTCAGCATCAGCTCTTTTGTATGTTTCAATTTCACTCATCAGTTTTTCCATTTTCATAACAGTTTCACCAGAATGGTCCTCAAAATGTGAAAGTTTGTTCCTGAGATCAGTGGAATTATTAGCACCAACCTGAGATGTGGGTTCTATCTGAAGTCCTGCACTCAATGAAACAAATATCTCAGATTCATTAACAATTTCAGTCTTTGAAGACCTGCTTTCTTGTTCTTCTAAACGATGGATTAAGCTTGTATTGTCCTTTTCTAATTCAAAAACTTGTGACTTCAGCTTATCAGTTTCAGAGCACAAGGTCTTCAAGCATGCTATCTCTTGCTCCAGTTTGGCAATGAGATCATTCTTTTTCACAAGCTCAATTTGAATTTCTTTCAGAGCAGTCTCACTGCCTTCTTTGCTGCTTGATACTTCACTCAAATGGATTTCAAAACTGGCTTTGCTGTTATTAAAATCACTTTTTAAGCTTTTCAGTTCTTTTGTGACATTATTCAGCTCTTCATGTAACATTGTATTTTCAGCTTCAAGTCGCTTCTTCTCATCTTCAAGTTGCTTGATTTTACTAACAAAGCTGTCTTTCTCCGAGCTCAGCTTACACAGATTCTGCTCCAATGATGCAACTGTTTTGTCACTCTCACTTAATTTTTTCTCTACCTGATACAGTTTTCCAGAAAGATTTTGATTTGTTTCTATCAGTTCTGATCGATATGAGTCATTGGAATGTGCACTATCTTTGACAGCATCAAGTTTAGCCTTCAGAGAGGCATTGTCTTGATGCAGGTCGGATATAGAAGACATTAGTTCTGCTTCTGAGGACTTTAAGTTTTCAAGAGGTAGAGACTTTGAGTTTACTTCTTCTTGAAGCCGTTCACAAAGGCTTTCCAAATAAGCACATTTTCCCTCATTCTGTGAAGCTAAGAAATCCATTTTCTTACGAAGGCTTTCTAACTCTAGCAATGTACTTGAACAGCGCTGTTCACTTTCATTAAGTTTAACTGACACGCTTTCATCTGAAGCAACTGCTTGCAGTAGTTGAAGCTGAAGATCGTCTGCTTGCTTTTTCACAACTTCAAGCTGTGATACAAGATTTTTACAAACTGTTTCTTTGTCATCTAGTTCCTGAACTAATCTTTCATTTTTGACTACAAGTTCTTTATTTTCTTCAGCAATCTGCTTTAAACGTTCCTCCAAAGAGTTCACCTGATCTTTATAAAGCCTCACTTCCTCCAGACTAGAAGTCAAACTTCTCTGAGAATGTTCTAACTGTGAGAAAAGGTTTTTGTTGGAAGCATCATTTTCTGATAATTTGTTTTCAGCACAAGTAAGTTCTATCCGGGTCTGTTCCAGGTCTAAGCTAATTTCCTTTAACATCTCTTCATTTTGACTAAACGTGTTCTGTGACTGTTGAACCGTTTGCTGAAAATAGGTCAACTGAGATTTCAGATTATCACGCTCAGTTTGAATCTCCAAATTCTTCTGCTCCAAGGAGCTGAGGTCACTTTGGGAGTCTCTGCAAAGTGACTCCTTCTCCTCAAAGGCTTTCTCCAGAATGGAGATCTTAGCAGTAAACTCACTGATGCTTTGATTATTTTCTAGAAGTTTGTCTTCAGCTGAATTTAACTTTCCTTTAAGTACGTCACAGTTTTCTTCAGACTTTCTCAGAGCTTGTTCAGTCTGAATTAGTTTATCATTCCATGTATCAAAGTGAGCACATTTTGACTTCAGATCTCTTTCAGCCTTTTCAAAGTTTGATTTTGCCTCTGCATATTGCAATTTAATATCTTTTATTTCATTCTGCAAAGTTGTTATGGTTTTGTCCTTTGCATCATTTCTTTTCTCAAGTTCCATCACAAACAGTGCACTCTGCTTCAAGTTTGTTTCTGTGTCATTACATCTACTTTCTAGAGACCTGATATCAGACTGTTGTGCAGCAAATGTCATGTCCCTGTCCTGTTTGTGAATATCGCTTTCTTTCAACTGTGTTTCCATGCTCTCACATCTAAATGTCATCTCTTTTAATTTGTTTTCAGATGTTCTGAGTTGACTTTGAGCAAGTTCACATGCTTCTTCAAGAGCTGAAAGCTTCTGTCTAAGAGTTTCAACTTCACTCTGAGAACCGTGATGCTGAGTCTGAGATTTTATGAATTCTTGGTGCAGTGCAGATGACTGAGACTGCAGCTGCTGGTGTTCTACTTCCAGAAAAGAAAATTTACCACATGTTTGTTTATATTCATCCTCCTTCTCAGTCATGCTTGTTTTCAATTCCTCACACTCTTTCACTACTTCTTCCAACTTTGATTCCAGCTGCCTGAATTCTTTATGTTTTATCATAATGATTTTTTCGGCTTCCTGAACTTGTACTGAAGTTGATTCAATGTCTTTCTGGATGGAAGTTAATTTGATTTCCAACTGTTGACACTCTTCCTCCTTGCTTCTGATGACTTTCTCTGCATACTGAGCCTGGGCAAAACTTTCCTGCAGCTGCATTTCCAGACTAGCACATTTTGCCTCAAGTTCTCTGTACCTGTTCTCAGCTTCCACAAGTTTCAGCTCTGTGTGAGCTACTTTGGATTCCTTGCAGGATTCCAGTTGCTTGCACTCTTGATTCTGCTCTCTGAACTGCACACTAAGTACTTCCAGCTCTGCAGTCACCTCTTTGTACTTTACTTCCTGTTGATGGAATTCATTTTCTTTGCAATGAGCTGTGCTCTTGTACTTTTCAATCTCTTGTAAACATTTCTGTAACTCTATTCTGGCTTGTTCAAGTTCATGCTCCTTGGATGAGATCAGCGACTGGGTGCCTCTTTGTTCACCACTCTTCTTTTCAATTTCATAATGCTTTTCAGCAATCTGTTTATGCAGATGTTCAATTTCTGAAGAGCTTGCTTCTCTTTCCTCTTTCAGCTTCTGAATCTCCTGGAGGTAGTTCTCAGCTTCTAAAGTCTTAATATCAAGTTTCTGAGACAAAGTTTCTAGTTCTTGTTTCAGAGTTTGAATCTGAGAATGCAAAGTTTGTATTTGAACATCAGTTTCATTCTTTCCAGAAATCTGATTCTCTAACAAAACATCCTTTTCATGCAACTCTCTCTTCAGTCTCTCAAGTTCTGCTTCTTTACTCTGTTGTTCATGTTCACTCCTTAGCATTAAAAGCTCACTCTTTTGCATGTGTTCCTGCATTAGAACTTCCTTCTGTGTCTTCTCTTCCACTATCGATTCAATTTCTAGTTGTTTCTCTCTAAGAAATGTTTCTTTGTGCATGTCATTCTCTTTAATTATGCTGTCTCTCTGTGATAATTCTAGCTGTAACTGCTGAATCTTGTTCTCAGCAATGTCCAGTTCCTTCTTAAATTTCTCTAGATTTTGTTCCTGTTCATTTATTTGATTTTGCTGTTTCTGTTCAGCTTGTTTCGATATGTCTTTGACATCTTCCAACTCATTCTGAAGAGTCTTCCAAGAATGGCGTAGACTGCTTAATTCCAGAGACAGCTCACAATTTTCTTTGTTTTTATTTTCCAGATCTGAAAGTTTTTCTATCAGTTGTAATTTCAGATGCTCCACCTCCTTTTTCAACTCATTTATTTCTGAAGACAACATCTTTTCCCTCAACTCAGCCTGCTCTAATCTGTCTTGTTTTTTTTCTCTGGAAGCCGCCTCATGTAACAACTGAGTGTTCAAAAACTGTAATCTGTTTCTGAGCTCATTTTGAGCATCTTCTTGCTCTGACACCAGAGAAGACAGTTTGTCCCTATATTCCTTGTCTCCGACCTCACTCTTCTGTTTTAACTCATCAATCACCTTGTTCGTCTTTGAAACCTCTTCTTTCAGTACATCATATTCAGTTTCCAAAGAACGCAGTTGCTCTTCAAATTCAGTTTCTTTCTTACCCAGACAATTCTGCAATTCTTCAATCTTTTCATCCTTTTCTGCCAAAACTTTCCCTAAGTCTGCAAGTTTCTCCATTGTTTCATTTTCACTGAATGCTGCCTTTGATTTGAGTTCTTTACATTCACCCTCAAGCTCTCTGACATGCTGAAGTCTTTCACCAAGCTCTTTCTCCAGTTCTCGTACTCTGTCATCTTTCATGCTCAACTCTTCCTGCAGTGAAAGTTTCTGTCTCTCATACTCCCTCTCTTTTTCCATAAAGCTCAACTCTATGTTCTTCATTTTCTCACCAATATCACTTTTTAGACTGATAATCTTACTCTCAATGATTAACACATTCTCCTTCTCTTTGGCCAACTCTTTCTCCAATGAGATCACTCTGTTTTCTGCTTCTGCAGTTTTCTGCTTCTCATTTTCAAGACTTTCTTGTAAACGTGAAATTTTCTCTTTGTATTCACTTTCAGAGATTTTGATAGAAGCCACTTCATGTCTCAGGATATCAAGCTCTTTACTGTACTCAATGTCCTTATCTCTCAGATCAGTGTTCCTATCCGTTAACTCTTTCACCTGGAGCATACACTCATCCCTTTCACTAGTCAATACTTTCACGTCTTCACTCAATGAAGAAATTGTGGCCTGCAGATCTTTCTCCTTCTGAGCAAACAGTTTTTCAAGAACTGCGATTCGCTGAGTTTTCTCTGCATCGTTGTCTGAAAGCTCTTTCTGTAAAGATGCTATTTCTTCCTGGTGAGCAGCTTCCTTTTGGCGCAGCTCTTCTTCTTTATGACGCAGTTTTGTGCTAAGTGCAGAAATCTTCTTCCCAAATTCCATCTCCTTTTCCAAAAACCTAAATTCCTGAAGATTAGCTTTGCGCACCTGTGAAGTAAAAAGGTGACATGTCAGTTTATAGAAGAATATTTTTATATACAGTAATGAGGAAGACATGGGAAGACTGTGAGCTGATGGCACAGGATAGAAGGATGGTATGAGTTTGCTGAAGGCCTATGGCCGGGAGGAGAGGGAGAGAGGGGTGTGTGCATGGGCATGTGTGTGCATGTGTGAAGGCTAATGAATGAATGAATGGGATTTTAATCTGTAAATTTTTATTAAACATAAGAGCAGTATAAAAGCTTACACATCAGTTTTTTGCATCTTTCTCCTAACATACAATTGTAATTTACAATTGTGTGCAGTATTCAACAATCCTCTTTACAGCAAACTACTTGAACCTGTGTCCAGGCAGTAGTTATCTAGGTTGCTGCCATCATTTAGTAACATGTCTTCCTCTTTCTCGCTCCATCCCATGTACAGCACTTGACGCCAGTCAAATGCTCCATGTTTTCAAGGCAAACTACCTGTTAATTTCATTTCTCTCTGTCCCACTTATTTCTGCCTCAATTTTTTTTTTCTCCATGTGTATCCAAGTTATGTGTTATCTCCTGACCTTTTTTGTACATCTAAAAGATCACAAAATCAGTTGATAACAAAAGAGAAAAAACAGTGGGGGGACATATTAATAACAATAGATAATGCAGACAACACATAAAAAAAGGAAAACAAAAGGGATCTTGAGCTTCTAGACATAATTATCACCAATTGTACCATCAAAGGTTTAGAATTAAGCAGCTAGAAGACAGAAATAATGGTTCAATAAAGAAAAAAAGAATCCAAGAAAGTAAAATATTGAAGGGAAAGCACTAAAGCAAGTGAAACAGTTGAACTGACTTGGATCTATTTTAACATGCTTAACTAAAATCAAGGTGCAAATCGTCCAGACAAAAGCTTCTTTGTAAAAGCATAAAAAGCACTCTTATCAACTAAAAACTATTACTTACAGGGAGGAAAAGAAAATGATGAAACATATACATCCTATATTACTTTCTTCATGAGAGACTGGATAATAAACAAACAGAAAGGAAGATGGACATTACAGAGATGTAGTTTCTCAAAAGGATGCAACAGATACTTTGGACAGCCAGAAAATCAAATAAGGAAGTTCTCACACAGACAGAAGAAAGTTATCAATTAACTAACAAGATAAAGCACTGACAGTCTAAGTTCTTTGGATGTGTCATCAAGAGAGAACAATTTTGAGAAGTTGGTAACGCTAACATCAAAAACATCCTTTTAATTATTTTGTGTGCATTCTGTCCCTGAGGAAGACCTTGTGGTTGTTAGGGGGCTGTGTCACATTTATGTCGCAGTAAGACTGTCTTTACAACAAGTTTTCATATATTTCACAAGCTGAAGCACAGAAGTAACAAAATTAGGACCTCAGCAATCACACAAGTCCCCTGACATCCAAAGAACCCAAAAGAATCTGCCCTGTGTGCTTTTCAGCAACAATTCAGGAAAAGAAAGGGGGGGGGGGGGGGGGGGGGGGGTGGGGGGTTTGTTATTAACATTTATAATTATTTTTTTCCTCTTCCTTTACTCTACTTGTACTATAGCATTTTTTGTAAGTACTATCAGACTACAATCAAAGGCAGTCTTACCTTATCCTCTTTCTCTAACATGGTAGTTTTGAGTGCAATAAGCTCGTCTTTCGCCTTTTTGAGTTCATCCATTAAGGAGGATATCTTCACATAGAGGCCATTCTCCTTCTCTGCTTGCTGCGCTACTTTCTCTGACAGTTCCTTCTCCTGTTTCTCTAGCTCTCTGATTCTTGCTGCATCTTTCAGTTCCTTTTGCTTAAAGCCTTTCATTTCAACCTGTATCAGAAAACAACGCATATAACTTGCTGAAATTGTACACTTCAAATGGTCTAATAAAGATCTAGTAATGTGTATTTTTATTTTTTTTAAATAAGTCCCATAGCAGATACTGCAGTAGGGGAGTGAAGTGTAAAGAGACCTCACCATATTAGGTCCAGCATCGAGAGGTGGGGTGACCAGTTCCCTTCCTCGCTGCCTTTTCCTTCCCTAACTCAAAGAGCAGAGTCAGGTACCCATTTACAGCTGGGTGTCAGTAACGTGATTCAAACCCGGCACCTTTGCTGCGAGAGACCAGCACACTAACCACTCCGTCAATCAGACGCTAGTAATGTGTATTACTAATGTCAAATTATGAGTAAATTATATATTACCTTACATACGCCAAGCTTTCATATCCCCTACCTTTGTTTTTTTTTTTTAACAACATAACAAGTATGAAGAAAACGTACACACACACACATATACTGGTTTATCTCCGAAAACTGAAATATTCTGAAAATCAAAAGTTTTTCATTGAAAAAAATAATGGAAAAAAAAAGTCCCTTTTCTTGGCGTCTACTCGATATGGAAAACTGACCCAAATACACGCGAAGGTTGGTATTATCACATTTCTGGCCCATGTCGTTTAAAGTACTGTGTAAGTGCAGTACATGCTGACGTAAGTGTTACTGTGTGATACAAATGTTCAAACATGGGGCTGGCCATTGAGAATGACAGTAGACTGAAGGCCGCCAATTGGTCAAGTGGGGCTATAACTATGTAAAATGTATATAACTTCATGGCGTTATACAGTTACAGCTGCAATTCACTTCTGGATGGCATTTATAGTGTGTGTGCGTGCGAGCATGTGTGTGTGCGAGGGTGCCAGTGAAAAGGGGGGGGCAGTACTGGGGTGGAGTGGGCAGATGAGGTTTGAGGGTTGGGGTTAGGTCTACTTTCTGCATTTTTGGTTAATTTCTGGATGGCATTTTAAGGGGGAGGGGTGGGGGATGGTACCAGTTAAGAGTTCGGGGGGGTGGCACTGAGGCAGAGTGGAGGGAAGGGTTAGGGTTACATCTGTGTCTGCATTTTTTTTGTCTTCTGGTGCGTTGGTGGATTGAATGCGCTAATGTTTGCCAATCAAGAACCTGACTTGTCCAAAATTTCCTACGACCATTGGCGCATTTTCAATTGAAAAAAAAAAAGCCTCTAAGCCGAGGAGTTTGCATGCACAGTCAAGCAGAAATAGGGTGTGGGGTAGGTTATGGTTAGTGTTAATATTGGGTATTTTACAATGTGTTAGAGCAATATGGTTACGCATCCATTTCAATAGCCGTTTGGGCAAAAAGGCAGACCTTGTCTACTGTCATCGCCTTTTACAGCGTGGTCAGCCGTCTTTTTTTTTTTTTTTTAAATGTTTTTCTTAACAAAAAATGTTACTACATAATTTAATCCTACCATTTCAATTATAAAAAATACTGGACACACTCCGCCATGTTGCCCAACTCACGATTCATAACAACCCCAGTTTTTCGCTGTTGTGTCAATAATTATTTCGAAAATGCTCAAAACGGGGTTAAAGTTATGGTTAAGTATAGCATTAGCTGTCACTGTTACAAGATTTGTAGCCATTTATTATTTATAAGAAAACTAAACGCTCAAAATAGGGTCACAGTAAACGGCTTAGCACTTGGGTGTAGATCTAGGCTTAGGAGAAAAATATAGTATTCTAATTGTATTTCACGTTAAAAACAAAATTTAATGTGTGACAGATATTGAGACTGTATTAACAAAAACAAAAAAAACAACAGCAAATGTTAAAGTATTGAGAGTGGGGCTCTTTTCTATGGCAACTTGGGCTCCACTGGCTGATTCTGGCAACATCTGAAAACCAAAAAATTTGGTTTCCGACAAAGCTTTCCCCAAGGATTTCAGATAAAAGGATACAGACCTATACAAACACACACACAATCTGGAAATTTACATGTACTCTGTACAGAATAACTGGCCAGGAGGCATAACTCCATTAGCAAACAGCAACAATCGAACATACTGCCTAACATTACAGACACTATATATCCTAATTATAACCCATCAGATGCTGAACAGGATATTTTTCTACATTTAAAAAAATGTTTAGAATGGCGCCCGATAAATTACCACTATGTGCCTATAACAGTAGAAGAACTGGTTCAGGGTACAGAGAAGACCATGAGGCAGATGGATAGACAACAGAGGCAGATGGATAGACAACATTGTAGACATCCTACAACGATACGGGCTCACAGCAATCAACGCGACACACTTTGCTCAAGAACGCAAATTTTACCTCCCCACTATGCTTCACTGCAACAGTGGAAGGAAAAAGTTTGTAAGAAAAATGTTACATCTTTTCGCTTGTGAAAATGTTTAGCTGGCCTGGCTAAAATTCTTTCAACCCATTACAGAAAGATTATACATATTTTGTTTAAAAAAAAATTTTAGATGGGCTTAACTCTTTGACTCCAGAACAACGCTCAGAGCGTTGGTCAGATTTAACACCTGTGCCAAAACAACTCTCTGAGCGTTGTTTTTAGTCTATCATGAATTAAAATTACGGCACAGGGTGGAAACAAATTGCGGAGTCAAAGAGTTAATACAGAGTCTAAATATTTATTCTGCTTTTTAATTTCTGCTTCAGAATTAATACAGGTGACTCTCACATTGTTATATTATATGAGGGTTAGGGAGAGAGGACTGAATCAAAAGCATGGCACTTACCTCTAAGGTTACAATCTTCCCGCGTAAGGTTCTCTCCATTTCTTGCATTTTTTCCTGCAAGGTCATCCCTTGGTTTTCCATACTCTCTATCTGGTCCAGCAGAGATTCCTGATAAACAGACAATTCAGTAAGAAAAAAAAATCACAATGTTGGGGGAAAAAGTGTCAAAAAGGAAAACAAAAACAAAGTGTGCAATAATTTCTTCACTTAAAATGAAGTATTGGTGCAATTCCTGTTTTTAGTGTTTCAAACATAGAGATTTTCTGTTTAACTATAGACCTAGACCATGCTAGTAATGAGACCATTCTATAAATGTTAAACATGGCTTATGCAGTACTGAAATGTGAGAGAGGAAATGTTAAAAAGGCACTTTTCTCTTCAGAAGCTCCCAAAGTAGCACAGGTCTTCAGCAAACTCATGCCTAGTTACGTTTTTCCATGTCTTCCTAAATATTTTCATTTCTGGCTCCAGGTGCTTTGTCAATATTATGCATAAGCCCATTTAGAAAAAAGCTTCTTGTTGCATCTAATGCAATTCCTCTGATTTTTTTAAATTAATTTTTATAAATTTATTTCACATTACAACAAATGTGCCATCTCACGAATACTGTGAAATATTCTGCTCAAAGTAGCACAACATTAAAGACATTGACTTTTGACTGCTGCTCACTTTAGTGGCAGCAAACTTCTGGGATATTGTTCAAGGGAGATAAGTAATATGCACAAATATCCACACTGTTCAAGGGAGATAAGTAACCCAAACAAATGTTCATTCAAGTAAAATGAGAATAAGTAAAAAAACCAAGTGCAGGCAACTTACTTGAGAGGTTCTTAGCTCCTCAATCTTACTCTGGTATTTGAGCATCTTCTCCACGGTGATCTCTGAACTTTCATATAACGCAAGCTTTGCCCGCAGCTCTCTCTCCGTCATCTCAAATTCTGCTATTGTTTCACTCAGCTTGATCTCATTCTCCTGTAAGTACATGTTTTAACAGTGGTAATCTTCAGACTCAGCACAGGCCACAACAGACTGGGATAATTATCTATGTAACAAGCTAAAGATAAGAAATACTAATGAGTGTAACTGTGGTACCAATAAGATGACTGCTGAACATCTGCTGCAAAAGTGCCCAACATGGGAGGAACAGAGAAACCACATGTGGCTGTTTTCATTGTTTTCCTGGACCAACTCTATGGAGATACCCAAAAATATGAGGCTGACCAATTATTTCTTTAACTCTTTCAGTCCCAAGCAAGAAAGTGGGTTTGGCCCAAGCAAAAATGGCCACCCCAGCGCGTTTTTATTGTTGTTGTTTGGAAATAATTTTTTTTAAATGTTCATATGCATAAATAACTTTGTTGTTGTATATGAAACTGAAGGTAATTGGATGTACTTTACTCTTGGGCTACAAGTATAAAAGCTTTCATTGAAAAATGATTAGTTATTCAAGGTAAAATGGAGGATATGCGCTTAAAAAAAATGATTAGTTATTCAAGGTAAAATGGAGGATATGCGCTTAAAAAATCGCTTTAAAAATCTAAAATAAATATCTCAAAACAGAAAAACGTTCACTCTTAAACACGTGCGGTATTTAAAAGAATGTACTTGCAGTCGGAAATGACTTTGTGGGTAGTTATAATTAAAAACAGTCTCAAACAGAGGCACATATACTAAAGGCTTTTTAAAGTCGATTGGGCCAAGCGCGTCTAACCCCTGAGCCTTTATAAAGTCGATTGGGACTTAAAGAGTTAAATGTATTCAAGCTGACATCTAAAAGTGTAAGAAGAAGAAGAAAAAGGTGTTTGAAAAAAAAAACAGCAATGCAATACACATAATGAAACTCACAACCAAGCTAGACATTTTGTTTTGAGCTAGTTTAAAGTTGGTATGCTGAATCAGAGGGCTTGAACTTTCAACTTTTATGGAGTCCCAAGGGCAAAAGGAAAAAAGAGTCCAAATCACATGAGAAGAGTCCAAATCACATGAGAAGAGAATGTGAGGTAGAAAATCAAAATTACTGGGAGAACATGAAAAGTGAAGAGGATGGCACAGGACAGGAAGATTAGAGAAATAGGTGATGAATATATATGCTTCAAAAGGGACTGAAAGGCAAAGAAGAAGAAAGAAGAACATACAAATGTTAAATGGCGTTATATAACCAGTTTTTTTTTAAAGTTCTGGAAGTGGGAAATGTTGCAGCTATTTTACCACAATGCAGGGGTTCATGTATCTTACCAAAGATGGAAAGATTATTAAAAACCATCACTATGTCTTGTGAGGAACTGTCAACCAACTTTGTAGCAAGGCATTATACAGAAAGGAGGTACTACTACCTTCATCGCCCAATAAAATGAAAAATCATCTGCCAAAAATGTTCACATTAAATAATTCTTCCTCAAGCACCATTTAAATAAACAAAAAGGGGAAACCTGTGGCCTGTAAACAGTAAATAAATAATACACATAAAGATATGTTTCAGGCACTCGTGAGAAATAAAGAAGTAGAAAACTCATCATCATCATCATCAGTTGCCATCTCCACAACGAAGGTTGGCTGTAATGGATCTCCAACGTCTTCTGTCTCTTGTCTTGGTGGTGAACTCTGATAGACTCTTTCCTGTCCATCTTTTGATGTTATCTTCCCACTTATAGCGCTGTCTTCCCCTTGCATGTTTGCCTTCAACTCTCCCTTTTGTTATGGTCTTCTGCAAGGTGTTATGCCTTTTTATGTGGCCAAAGTATTTTAGCTGCCGAACTTTGACCTCCCTCATTAGTTCTCTTTTTATACCTAGATTTTCTAGGACCTCCTTATTTGTTTTCATCTCTTTCCATGAGATACGCCCCATTCTTCTATATATCCACATTTCAAGAGCCTCAATTCTTTCTTCCAAATGCTTATTCATCGTCCATGTTTCTGCACCATACAGAAATGCAGAATATATATAACACTTTATGATTCTCAGTTTTAATTTGTGAGATAACTGTTTGGATGTCAGTATATGTTTCATGTTGTTGAATGTAGCTTTGGCCATTCCTATTCTCTTCTTGATTTCTGTTTCACATCTACCATCTTCTGTTATTATATGACCAAGATATACGTAGCTCTTGACTTGTTCCAGGATTTTCCCATTTACGCTTATCTTTAATGTGGGTTTACCGTCTGTTTTGCTAATTATCATAGTTTTTGTTTTCTCAATAGAAAACTAGTTAACAGAAAAACATGAGAAGTCATAAGATTACCAGAGACTCGAGCCCAGGACCTTCCAAATGATAACATTGTCATTTCGAAGGTCCACCAGGTGCCTAGTTGGCAGAGAGGATAGTTGCAATTCTCTCCCATAGCTAGACAGTGTTGTTGTTCTGAATGTCCTGGGTTCAAGTCTCCGGTAAGCCTATCACTTCTGTTGTTTTTCTGTTGTCTAGTTTTCGACTTCTTTTTTTCGCACGAATGCCTGAAATATATCTTTATGTGTATTATTTATACAAGCGCTCATGCCTGGTTGCGTAGGTGATGATGTCTCTCCACAATTTCCTGTCTCTGGTACTGTTTATCAGTTCTATTGTTGATACATGCCAAACTGTCCAGCACCTTCTCTTTGTTATCCTGCCTCTTTTTCCTTCAATCTTTCCTGTTGTCACAATATATTCTACCTTTCTTCTTCTTATAACACACCTGAAGAAAGTCAATTCTTTCTTCTACCCTGAGTAATAAGCTTCCTTTGTGCATTGGTCTCTGTCAGGACATCCTCATTACTCTTTTTAGCTGTCCATGTTATTTTTAAAATTTTTCTGTAAAACCACATTTTTGTGGCCTCTAGTGTTTTTCCTACTTGTATACTAATTGTCCATGACTCACTTCCATATATCAGGATTGGTTCTATCTTTTTGACTTCCACTGACAAAGAGTTGTTGCATAAAATACTTTTCAATTTACGGTTTACTGATTTTACCTGGGAATTCTACTTTTTACCGCAGAGAGGTATCTTCCATCCAATGTTATTCACCTGCCTAGGATTTTTCTAATGTTAATGTTAATCAGAATCGACGTCATTGCACTCCGGGCAAATCCATAGGTGTTCAGTCTCCCTCAGCAAATGTCAATGGGTATGAATGCTAATTGTTCCTGTTGTGCACTGGTTGTATACACGCCAGTTGCGTCCTCTCATTCATCCATCACTGTTGGTCTTACGTTTGATGCAAATTCCAGCAGTCTTAGCCTTGGTGATTCATCGATTGCAGTGTCATTCTCTAATAGACGAACATGAATCGCCCTCAGTATTTCTCTCTTATCCATGTCCAATGCACCTTCTTTGGGTGCTCTTGAAGTTAGTATGTCAGCTCTTTCATTGCCGTGTACCCCTGCATGACCAGGACAGTAATCCATATCAGGTCTTGAAGATTCGATGCTTCTATGGAGGTTTTCCATTCATGTCAGAGCCATCCATTTTGGACCTTTCGAAGCATGAATTGTGAGTCTGAAACTGCCTTTGTTAATAAAGTCTCAGACAGCCATCAGGCAGCAGTAACTGCCTCTACCTCCATTCTCATGCTGGAGGTTGTTATCATGTAAGCCCCACTATGTTCAGCGACGGTTCTGGCCTTTACTCTAGCAGAGAAGCCCAATCCTGATTTATTACCATGGATTACAGACCCATCTGTGTACACAATGACATCATCATCCCCAGCATTAACATTTACAAGCTGATCAATTTCCAGCTCTGCTCTCCCATTGGCCCAAGTTCTGCACTCTCTACCAAGGCCTATGATGACTTGCTGGTAATTCATCCAGCTCTCATCTGACTTACTCCACTCTTCTCCCTTTAATATATTTTCAACTGTGGTCACCTGTCTCCTCTGCCTGCACCATCCATGACATCCCCCTCTTTATTCTTGCTCCTTTGGCGTCAGCTATGTTCCCATGCAGGGGATGCCTTTTGTCTGTGGTTACTCGCATATGCGCTTTTACCTGGGCCATTGTATATCTGGATCTAATTCAGTAATTGTTAGCAATCCAAGCATGTGCCACATCATCACAATGGGGGTATCTCGCGTACAGCCCAAGACTATACACATCCCTTCATTTTGAATGCGTTCCAGTCGTTCACATTGTGATATTGACAGCGTGAATATTCCCAGGCCAAACTCGATTACAAACAAGACTTGCTGATGATACAGGAGAGACAGTAGTCTCTACTCCAGGTGCGCTGTAGCCATTGTTTTTAGGGCTGCCAGATCTCTCTTGCACTTCTGTATGATGTGATCAACATGGTGCTTATGTGATAGCCCACGATCAAATGTTACTCCAAGGTATTTCAACTTGTTCTGCCTTTAAATTTTCTGTCCTATGATTTGAATCTATTAACCTGTTTTAAAGCTGATCGATTTACTTTGATTCTGGAGAAGTCATTTTCTTGGAGATGACCAGCACCATAAGCAAGCTGTGCATGGTTGGTCAACATGTTCTTTGCTGAATTATTTTACTGGAGGTCCATTAAGCAATTGACTGTAATTTGTTTCTTAGCTGAATTATAGAGCAATTTTAGCTAGAAGGACAAAATGACAAATGTTGAAGTGCTGTCACGTACTGGCCTTCAAACATGTCTACACTGCTTAGAAAGCACAGATTACACTGGCTTGGCCATGTTCGCCTCATGGAAAATGGTCACATCCCCAAAGATATTTTCTTCGTACAACTGGCAAAAGAAAGCTGAGTGACAACAGCAAAGACTCAAAGATGTATGCAAGAGAGACATTAAGGCACTAGACATAAATCCAGGAACCTGGGAGGATAAAGCTGCTGATCGCATCAAGTGGCTTCATTTGGCACCACCTTAGAATGGGCAAAACGAAGCTCTTGCAACAAGCAGAAGAGATAAGAACAAGCTGAAAGGAATACCAGGTTAAAAAAGCAGCCAAGGGCTATCACCTCAAGGGTGGACAATTCCATGGTCTGTTATGACTGAAGGAGGCTACTAACCCTTAGCTAGAAAGATCACACACATGTTGAGCATAGACTGGGAACTTTCTTCTTGATGAATGAACATTGGTAGACAATATTACAACAGAGTTGAGGCACATTACAAAAAAACAAATGCCTGTCACATTCTTTGGCTAATGATAGTAAATATATTACCATTGTATTACACACAATTTAAGTAAGGGGTCTTAAAACAAGCTTTACTAATGATAAATAATACTAAATTTTACTCACCTTGTGGCTAACAATTTGTTCCTGTAGAAACTCAATTCTGGTGTTCTTTTCTTCAGCCACATCACTCAATTGTCGCTCAAGCTGTTTCAGTTTTTCCTTTAGGTTCTTCCTCTCGATATCTGCCTGTGAGGTTTCAGTACTATCTGAATCACCTCCATCTTGTCCATCCACACTATCATCATCATCATCATCATAATCAAATGTGGCAGCTCGACGGGGGCGTCTGGACTGCGACTGAGCCAGCTCAGCAGCAAGTGAATTCTCAGACGACGGGATGGTATTGATGACGTAGTATTCTTGTGCATCATTCAGCTTTGACTTCAAGTCCCTATTAAGTGACTCCAGCATTTTCACCTACAGAAGAAATTTAAGAAGCGTTATTTCTCTACCAGCCTTACAAATCAACTAATGCAAGGTCTCAATTATTTTACTGCACTTGTTTTAAATACAATGCACTTTCTCTGAGCTTAACATATCCACCAGAGAAGTGTGCAACTTCATATATCTACCAGAGACGTGTGCAACTTCATATATCTACCAGAGTAGTGTGCAGATTAAAGCTGCTAGATTCAAACAATATGTGAAAGAGTACCAAAGTAGGAAGACTTATGGGCTACTAGTAACAGTATTCTTCTTTTCCCCTTTCGCTCCTTGTGGAGCATGCAGCCACCACTGCAGCAGGTCCCCTAGCAGGAAGCCCACATATAAGCATTCATGTGCTCTTGCCTAGTAGTGTATTTAACATGATGAGGATACAAGCCCATGCATATCCTCCGTGGTCTTTTATTATGCTCCTAAGGAAGCAGTAGTCTTATTCTTTCATTGTCTCCTCAGGGACCTCCTGAAACTACAAGGGGAAGTAACAGTATCAGATGAGCTCAAATAATTACCTTCTCTTCCAGACATTGTGTTCTGTTAAAATCTTCATCAGCCACTCTTCTCCAATTCTCCCTCAGTGTTTCCTCATTCTCCTCCAGTTCTGCTACCCGAGCTGACAGTGCCTTGTTGTCTGTCTCCAGGAAAGTGATCTGATGTTTCAGCTCTTGAATTTTGTTCATTTCCCGCTGACAGGTATCTCTTGGGTCTGTCCTCAGCTCCAGTTGTTCACGAAGCTCTTGCTCAATGGCCTCAAGCTCATCTATCCTTTTAGAAGAAGCCGCTTCAGCTTTTTGTAGGAAATCAACCTGATTCAGAAACATTCAGTTGTGTTACAACACATATTAAGTATTAATTCAATTATGAAGCTAAACTACAAATAGCTGGAAAATTTGTTTAAATTATATCATAAACTACAGGTCAGACTTGTCAAAACTATAAAATCTTTAGAAAACTGGAAAGATATTTTTGTTTTCTCTATAAATTTTATTCTGAACCTCCACAATGGAAAAGTAGACTGCTTAATATATAAATTATAAAATGAAATTATAGATTCCGGATAAAACTAGCCTATAAACCCTTCATTAAGGCATTTTCAATGTTTTGAAAGTCAGTCATATATCGCACACTGTATGTTATGAAATGTTTTATTTAGAAGGAACTGAGGTTGTGCTAGAGCCTCTAATTAATGCCACTTCAGGACAGCAACATGAATGCTCTTTAGAATGTGTCATGAGGACATGGCAGCCTATTGCATCTATTGAATAAACGTTAACAATCTGGTTTTAAACTATCACAATAAAATTTACGAAATGTTACGTGTATTAAATTTATCAACAGAATATTTACACTTTCATACTTAAACAACAGTAAGAAAAACTATCATACATTTCCAAGTGAAAGTCTATACTGGTAGTAAGAATGATAATGAAACTAACAATACGCCTATGTTGAATGTCTAAATTATGATGCAGTTATAAATCTCATTTGCTGAACTCAGTTCTGCTATAACAACAACACTACATCTTTAACTACATGCACATAGTGGTTACTTTTTTTTTTTTTTTTTAAATGGACACAAACAGAAAGACTTGTTTTCAGTGATGACAACAGAACAATAAAAAGAAGCAAAAATTGGAAGGTAAAAGGTAGAGAGCTCTTGAAGCAACTACTGGATGGCACACATTCACCTGCCTAAAGCAAAAAAGCATTAGTTGTAATTACATCACTGTAACACTTATAACATTTGTCTACATCAGATACTTTGACATACTCATTAACTGCTATCACTGTAGTAATTTTAAAAGAAATGTTTTGAAACAAAACATTTTAAAATAGTTGTCCAAACATACCTCAGGGCAATAGTAACCAGCATTTGGTCAAAAAAACAATATTTGCATAGTTTAAAAGTAAATAAACCACAGAGCATCTAATTTATGAATTTAATATTTCATTTCCATACCTAATTATTATAGACATGGCATACCAATTTCAGAAAGAGCAAAACATGGTTTTGATATAATTCATGTGTTAATAATGTGATCTGGATATAAAATAATGAATATATCGAGGAATGCAATTTACAAAATATTAACGTTTGTGAGTATGATTTGGTTATAACAGGATCCCACTTGAAAATTGATCTTATACTCCACAGAAAAATACACAGCTGCACAGATAATGCTGAGTGTTTGAGATATGTGATGCTCAATCATTGCCATGTGCTTGCTTTGATTAGTGGTTGTTTGATGCACTAAGCATTATTTGTATTTTGTGTTTAATTCTGAGCTAATTTATTTCAATAAAAAAATGGCTGACCAAAGTGATAAGGCTGGAAAGAAGCATTCTGGTGGTCCAAGTGTTGGAGGAGATTGTAAAAAAAAATGTATAACAGTCAAACAGATGCAGAAATTTGTTTAGGTTGTATTCAGTAAGAATACTCAATTACAATTATATATCAAATCAACATCTTGAATAGAATGCTGATCTACTTTCCTTGTGCAGAAATAGGAGTGCAGTCAACTTGTGGTGTAAAAGTCTCAAAAACTATCACTTTTGGGAATAGTGCCAGTCTGAGATAGCAAGGTCAAGGTAGTTTCATAGCAGTTACTGCTGTAGGGGGGGGTGATGTGTTGGAACTACAACTCAGCTTTATGAAGTGTGATGACCAGTTTCCTTCTTCACTGCCTTTGCTTTCTAAAACTCAGAGCTGAGTCAGGTACCCATTTTTACATCTGGATAGAATGCAGTGATGCAACCTGGTTTAAACCACGTCCCTATGCCTCAAAACGCAAGCGCCCTAAAAACTCTGCCACTGGATACATTAAAACAAAACCTAGTGCAAAGTTTATCTGAGGCCTTATTAAACAGAAAATATTTAATGAATACAGCATTTGTTGCTCAGCAGCCCTTTAGAAACCAAATGTAAGAAAAAAATAAGCAAAAACCTGCTAGGTTTACCAGTATGTAAGAAACATAAGCTGCTGGGTTTATCAGTGCATGAGTTAAGAAAAATTAAAACAAAGGTTCTGCAAAGATACTTGAGGAACAAAACACACACAAAATTCTTAAATGGCAACATTCAGAATAAGGAATAAATATTTTATCACACACAGAAACTCTGATGCTGGGAGTTGGACACAGAAAATGAGCTCTAGATAAAATAATGATCAAATTTAAAAGGCCTGTACAATGTGCTTGAGTTAGAACTGATTTTGTTGTAACAGTTAACATATATTCTAAATATGTTAGAAAAGTAAAGACTGAAACACAGTGCACATATATTCAAACACAGTGCTGTAATAGAATAACCAAATTTAAAAGTTCTTTAATTGAGTACACTGTGCTGTTAAGCTCAAGAACCCCACCACTAAGCTTAAGAATTTAAGCATAAGAGTGCTATACCTCACACAATTCTGCAGCAGTAGTCTCCATCCCCAATAGAAACATCACTTGAAAATTACAATTTCTAACACTATTAACTGTTTTAATAATAGATAGCATTTCATTTTATCTATAATTTGCTTAGAAACATTCATTATAACTTTTGTTTTATATTTTTCCTCCTGCATGCATGAGAGATTTAAAATTTCTAAAATTATGCTGGTTTTTAATCAACACAGACACAAATTCACACTTTACATGCATGTCTGATTGGTGCAAGGAAGCTTTACAGAAATAGTAGCTAAAACATGACATCAGAAAACATGCTAGAAAATCTGACAAGTTTACAGGCAAGCACAGTTTTGAGTCTTTTAGTCAAATTTCTGTATGAATTCATTTACAAATTTGTCGTTCACAGGTTCAATGATCTCAACAGAAGAAACCATTCTGTAATCTTTCCAAGTGATTTTTCAAAGTGACACGCAGTTAAAAGAAAAGGTATAGCATGCCAAAATCAACATAGGCATAATCCAACAAGGCAGATGAGATGTTAAATAAATGTACAAGAAGTCAAGCTGGAAGTCGTACCTTGTCCCTCAGTGCGTGTTCTACAATGTCCTTATCCAAGACAATATCTCTAAGCTCTCGTCCAGTCCTCTGCAGTTCTTGTATTTGCTTCTTGAACTCAGCTTCTCTGGTTAACAGTTCTTCATACCTCTCTCTGACAGCCATCTCATTGCCCTCAGCATCATAAATGTTTTGCTCCACTGACCTTAATTTATCACGCAGCTGACGCTCTGTAACTTCAGATGCATGGAGTCTTTCTTGAAGATCTTCACAGTAGTCTTCAAGCTCAGTCACTCTAGGATTAAGCTCTTCTTGGTATTCTTCCATACGCTGTTTTAATCTCTGTGCAAGTGCCCCATTTTCCTTGCGTAGGAGCCCTACTTCTCCTTCCAGGATCTCCAGCTTGTCTAAAAGACACTGTTGATCTGCTTCAGCTTCTGAGCTTTTTTCCAGAGCACATTGCTTCAACTGATCATGCAGATTAAAATTTTCTTCCCTGAGCATTTGTAACTGAGCTTCTGTGGTCCTCAGAGTCTTTTTCATTTCCTCAATTTCATCCGCAGACTGTGTGTCATCACTACTTTTAAAGTTTATCATGAAACTCTGCTGACCGGTATCTAATACGATGTCCCCTGAACTTTTTACACTTTTTAAACCATTATGAGTATCATCAGATAATGGTGCATCTTTGCTGCTTCTCCTGCGCTTAGTTTCCCTAGGATCGTCCCCACTTCGTGGTTTTGACTTTCTGTCTTTTGAGGGCTTTCTGATCAACTGAGAGCTGGAAGATGTTGGAGATGAGTTACCACTTGAGAGACCTTCAGAGGCGCCTGCTTTCAATGGAGGTGACTGTTTATGTTGGCTCTGAGCCATAGTAAGGATGTCCAGTTGCTGTTTAAGATACTCGTACTGGGTTTTCCAGTCTTCAAGCTGTTCATACAAGTGGATACGCTCTGCTAAAAGTTTACTCTCTGAGCAAGACAGCTGTGCAACTTCATTCTGGAATATCAAATTGGTTGTCAAAAGAAACAGATAAATTCTTGCAACACCCAGAGATAGAAACACATCAGATCTTGTTATGCAATCTAATCCTGGTTGCATGATAAAATGACAACACAAAATATACAATGAAATTCTGTCTATGAGAAAGGAATGTAGATACTGGTTAAGAATCTTCACATAACTCTGGAAAAAAAAATTACATCATTTTAACCTAAATGTTCAAAAGATTTTGAAAGTACATGACAGTATGGCACAGGGCAGGAAGGCTTTGCATTTCTTTGTTGACGGCCTGCACTCCATAGGAAAGTGAAGGATAACGAATTACTTAACTTCAGAGCAAATATTACAAATTACTGTTTGTAAACGTCAAATCACTGGTGATGGTATCTGGATGGCAAAATTCAGCTTCAGACATACTGGAAGTCTGAAAGAACTAGCCATTAAATAGTTATAGATGAATGGCTCTATTTCCTGCCTTCTTATTCAGATTTTAAAAAAACACTTGCATGATTTTATTAGTGTGTTCCTATTATTAAATAGTACAAACTGTCTACTGACGCTGGTTAAAATAAAATGTTTAAAATGACATCTTATAATCTGTTTCTGAGAACTTGCATCTTATAATTATTTATCATCATCATCATCAATATTTTGCCTTTTCAACAGAATATAGGACCAGTGGTTGCTCCCTATCATTTCAATTTTGGACCTTTTTCTTCAGCTCTGCCAATGCAGTTCCATTCACTTTTACTTCCTCTTGGAAGGAGTATATAGGGCTGAAACACTTGTCGGATGGGGGGGGGACTTCTTCTGATGATCAGATTGCTTCCTGTTGTATCACTCTGTAAAGAGTTTCCTATCTTATCTTCTCCATGCTCTCTTTGGCCTCCTCACTCTTCTCTTTCCTTTTCAGTTAATGGTATGTCTGATTATACCAGTTGGTCATTTCCTGAGGCTATGTACTACCCACCTCCATTATTACTCTTTAATCTCTACTTGTACTGGTTGGTATCTAGGTAACTTCCATAGCTCTATGTATGTTATTGTAACTGGCCATCTTATACAAAGGATATGGCTGAGGCATTTCCTTAATGAAGTTCCAAACGTTAGACATGGCATTCTTTTATAAATAACGAATGCAGGTACAATTTTAATATGAGTCTGCAAAATCGTATTTATCATATATCAACAGACAATGGTATTTAAACTGAGATTCTAGTTAGATAAAGAAGTATTCTGAGAGAAGCAAACAATTAACTTACACAGAAACGTTATCAATCAACAACAAAAAAAGAAACAAATACAAAGACCATACATGGAGATATATTTATATAAACAAATAAAGCAACATTTTCCTGTTATGGTTATTGTTGATCAGAATCTACATTACTGCACTTCAGGCAAACACATAGGTGCTCAGTCTCCCTCAGCAAATGTCAAAGGGCATGAATGATAATTGTTCCTGTTGCGCGCTGGTTGTAGACATGCTGGATGCATCCTATCATACGCCCATCCCTGGTCTTACGTTTTATGCCAAATTCCAGCAATCTTAGCCTTCATGATTCATTGATTGTAGTGTTATTCTCTCACAGGCGATCATTAATTGTCCTCAGTATCTTTCCATTATCCATATCCAATGCACCCACTATGGGTGCTCTTGAAGCCTGTGACTATCAGTTCTCAACAGACACACAATGTTTTTTTTTAAATTAATGGATACAAATGTTCTGTTCGATGGTGACTGGTTAAAATTGGCAAAAATGGTGTCTATAACTGTGGATCACAAACTCAGTTGTTGACATCTGCTTAATGGTAACATCTGATCATATATTTTATGACATATTTTAAACTGATTAATTTAAAATTCTATTTGTGTAATTTTATAAAAATCTGAAATAATCATATTTACTGTATTCATTGAGCATCCTTCAGCCCCCCCAAGACCTTCAACAAACTCATGCCAAGTCCTCCTATCACAAGACGTCCTATGCTCCTTGGGGAGCTGAAGGGTAGTGATGATGATGCCACCAAAAGGCAGATATGTTTTTCAACCAAATCTGGCATCTTACGTGACAACACAACAGCTGCTATGTAAAGTTACTGTGTTGGGGGTCCTTTGAGTGTATCATTATTTGTCTCTTCCACCTACTATGTAAGTATGTTGTATGTCTGCCAACTGCTGATGGTCTTACCTATCTTGGCAAATGTTTTGTCACTAAATTTGCTCTTGTATTTACAGACTTAAGTGTCACTAGATTTCACAGACATATGAGAAAAACTGACATATGTAATAGAAGATAAACAATAAGACAATAATAAAATCAAGAACAGGATAATATGTGCAAAAAAATTAAAAGAAGAAATGAAGAAAGAAACAACTACACTTAATTGTAAGGAAAAACAGATGAACCTAAACAAATAATAATTTTTTTTCATTATTTCATATTTTTTCAAAACTACCTATAAACATGAATAAAAACAAAATTATATTGTAAGTTCCAATTCTGACGGATAAGCTGCAGGCTGTAACAGAAGCAGAATTACAGAAAATAGTATTCCTTGTATGAGTGCTACTGATAATATAAATTCTAGCAAAGTTTAGCAAACTAATGCAAATACTGCAGATATTACTGCCTACATTGCTATATAAACATGTGTGTACAAATTCATCACTAAATTTAAAATCTAATAAGATAATTAAATGTACTGAATAAGAATTCGTACTAGCTACAGAAATCTTGTAAGCAAATGAAAACATTTGTATGAATTAAGCTAATGTCAGAACTGAAATAAACAGAATTTGAATAAAATAAATAAATTTGTTTACGTGAAATTGTGCAGAAATTGTAAGGAAGTCAAGAATATGAAATGAATTCAACAACAATAACAACCAAAGTAACGTTGTACTAGTTGTGTTCCTAACATGTGTCTTTGGTACCTTCAATTCCAGGTTTTCATGTCGTTCTCTTGCAGCTGCTATGTTTGCTGAATGACCTCCTTTGTCTTGCCTCTGCCCTATTTGACTAATCTGGTCATATAAGATATCCTTCTCCTTCTGGAGGGCAATGACTTTTGCTTGGAGCTCTCCAGCAATGCTCTCCAGAGACTCTGCTCGCTTCTGTAATTTTTATATTTTTATTAAAATAAACTATATGCATGTACAAGTACACATGCACACCCATACACAAACATGTACATGCTTGCTCCAAAATAGAAAAAAAAACGTGCACATACACTCACACATACTTAAATTCATACAGTGTAGTCAGTGGCTTACTAAGGGGCATGTGATGGGGCAGTGCGCCCCAGGTGACAACCATGGATTGGGGGGGAAGGGGTGCCATCGGACACTATTATGACAGTACTGTAAAGTTTCACAATCTACTTTCAAACAGTGTTTTTCTGTGTGTTTAGTTATGAACACAAAAAGGGGATGGGGGTGTGTGTATATATGCCAAAGGAAGGATCCACCTCAGGTGCCAAATACTTTAAGTACGCCCCCCAGTACAGTGTCAATTATATAAACTAACTGGGACATACCATAATTCATATATTCAACTGTCTGAAAAGCTAACGTTGAACCTTGTTTATAAATCAAAGTTAACATAACATACAAATATACTGTGGTATAAAATGAAAATATGCAGCATGTTACTCTAGTGTTAAATATGTTTGTACATCATGGTATACTTCAAGTTCTTTAGCCAACTTGTGCAAACTTTAAAATCAGAAGGGACATCTAAATTGGTATTCCATGTTAGATCCTTCACATTAGAAAGGTTCCAAATACAGGTTCACTTTTCTTCTTGTTCTCCTTTTTCACTCATGGAGCACAGGCCAATAACAGGAAGATTGCAACAAAGCACTTCAGCATGCTGTCAGTGGTGGTTTCTGTGGCAAATCATTTCACATTATCACGTTACCAATGTCATGCATTAATTTCACATTTGTTCATTTCACATGACATGCCTGAGTGAGCAATGGTCATTATCTTTTCGATTTTTGTTCCTTATGAAAGACTCCCAGGAACAGAATGAATTGTTTCCATCAAACATAAATATATGGCATCATAGCGTTGCATCATTCACCAATCTCTCAGTTTTCCTTTTCATTTGATGCCACTTACTTGTACCAATCGCAGATGGTTCCAAATTTTTGACTTTGCCAACTAAAAGCAGAATTTTAATCACTGTCATCTCCTATGTACCACTAAGGTCATGTTACTTCCATTCATAAATGACTCAGTGCAGCAGACCTATACAGAGTTTAATAACGCATTCCCCACTTCACACATGTGTGTTTCCTTGGAAGCTCAAGATAAAATGTGTGTGCACCTTTTGAAAGTAGTAAATTGAAAGCAGTTACATGTTCACCAGATGTAGGCAGTGTGGTAGTAAGCAATTATGAGATGTAAGATGTATGCAAAAGAAATAACATCTCATAAAGATGAGCCATTCAATTAATATTCCTAGCATTTCATGCCTGGCACTTTACACAGATTCAAAAGACCAGTATTATATGGACTTCCATTTTTCCAAAATGTTTTTCGAATCAGTCTTGTGGCTGTGATGTAACATGGGGAGACTAACTGGATAGGCCTGACAAAATGCATGTTTGTAGGGTTGGTTTCCATTCCAACCATAACAGTGAACAAACAAAAACATATATTGGCTATTGATTAATTGGAAAAGGCAGCAGAAATCAAGATATCCACTGTATGCAAGACTGAATCAGTTAATTTCACCCTTTCATTTTACAGATATTGTAGTGTGCCATAATCCTAAAGTGCATTTCTTTAGAAAGTTAATTTCCCATTTCAGTGTACATTTATATCTGGCAATGATAAGAAATTCTAAGCAGGGCATTACATCAAGAGGTAATTTGATGTCTCCTTTCTGCTTAACAGCTAATTATAGTTTGCCATTGTTAAAGTGCACATTCTCTGGATTCTAGTGGCACTTTCAGCTCAGTCATTATAATCTGGTAAGAGTGTAGTATTATATCTGGTCGTCTTTGATATTTTCTAATGATTCTGGAATATGTCTCTTGTCCAGATAGGTCTACTGCCGTTTCCCAGTCATTGTTACCCAAAAGATTAATTGGCAGGCTAATATTTATTGCGACACCAAAAACCATGAACCAAGACACTAGTAAACAAGCACCTTATTGCAACACCATAACAATTCTAAGAGATATTTGTAACAGTACACTAAGCCCACAAATATTTCCTGTCACTGGAAAAAAAAAACGAAGAAAGCAACTAATGTGAAGTAAATGGTAACAATAATAGGATTCCACGTAATGCTGCACCTTCTAGCCTATTGATTATACAACCAATAAATAACACCACTCACACATTACCAGGGCCCGCAGGAGGAGCTATGAACAGTTAACACTGTACCCTTCAACACATCATAATAGGTAAATAAAGGGGGTTTGAACATAGAACCAGATACCGAATCAGGTAGATATTTTAAGGTAAAAAAATCTTCAACAACAACAATGACAAGTCAACAAAAATAACTCAAGATGGAAGAAGGTCCACTATTACAGAGGTTTATAACGTAGCCTAGAGAAAAATGAAATGAGTCTAGCTTTGTATAGTACTTTATCCAGATTTTCCCATATTGCTTTTACACTGGCAGGTAGAAACTCGATGGCATCTCTTTTTTCATCTAAGAAGTAAGTGAAATCATTATCAGTCGGATCAACATCAATATTCTTCATGCTGAGCACTGAATCCCAGCAAAGATTTACTATGTCTTATCTTAAGGAACCATGTGCTTTGATTTTCTGGTAAACATGCATTATTTTTTTTTTTTGTCTTGTGAATTTTCATGCCTTTTTTGTGTAGACAATTTCACACCACAGTTACATGGATATTCCAACCCTTGTTCAGAAATCAATGTCCATTTAGCTAGCCTGGTCAATTCTGATAGGTCACCAGTAGAAATGTATGTTTATAGGGCTGCGATTCCATTCCAAATATGATGAACCAAAAAAATTAATCAATATTATGGTTTTTCATTAAATAGACAATGCAGCAGAAATAAATATCTATTCTGTGTCAAAGATTATCTCGCTAACTACATCTTACAGAAACATTAGTTTGTCATATCTTACAATATGTCATTCTTTAGCCAAGTAATTTTCTATTTCAGTGTGCATTTATATTTACAAAATATATAATGGTTCAGTCTGCTTACACACAGTTAATGTTCTTCATCACTGCACCAAAGAAACATGTTGCAAATGATGCCATTCACTTTTCTCTATTTAACTTGTCACAAAATTTTACATCAGTCAAAATCCCCAAAACATCCCACCCCATACCCCTTGCTCCCTCTCCCCAAAAAATACAAGTAAAGGAAGATTTCTTAAACATCTATCATCCTTCTTCAAACTGCAAATGATTCTCACCTTTTCTTCATCTGTGATCTTGTCTAGTCTCTTAAGAGCTGCATCTCCTTCCCTCCCCTTGCCTTTAAGTAGAATGACTAGTTCTTTGCGTAGCTGCTCCATATCTTGTACCGCCACTTGTTGCTGATGATCAATCTCAGCTAACCTTTCCAGCTGTTCATGGTAATCAGAGGGAGAATGCTGGGTGCCATCTTCACATGTTGAACTCTGCAACAAGAACATAAATAACACATAAGCTTCCATACAATAATAAGCACAATGCTAAATGGTACCAAAGTGGAAATCTGTACAGAAATAAAATCTTGTAAACATATGCATGACAGTCCTGTGTTGCTCCTGGGGGTCTCTGATGAGAAAACAAAATACTAGAACTACTGCTTCCTCGGGCATGTCGTACAAGGCAACTAATATGAGACTAGTGTCAAAGCCCATCATAAGACGGGAATTAAATTCAAAAGCACCAATACCTAACGTCAATTTTACTTATTGACAAGTATTTTTTTTTTTAAATATTTGTTTTACATCTGATGTTAAAAGTCTGAACATGACAGAAGAGCATCTTGATTAGCTGTTGTTTTAATCTGGTACAACTTAAATCATGGAACTCCTCATCTTCCTGTCTCCAGTTCATGTACTGTTTATCAGTTGTGTTGTTGACTTCTTTCCATACAGCATAATCAAACTGTTCATGCACACCGTGATTTGCGCATTCTTCTTTGGTAAGTGTTACTATTTTCGGGAGAGTACATATAAGGGAAACAATACAATTAATGTCTAACTTTCAACCAAAGTTGCATCCCTTAGTGTTACTGACAGAAAAAGCTGGGATTTTATATATATATTGATGATTGTGCATGGGGTTTGCAACCTCATCATGTAAAATAAACTGCTACAGAAACCACTGCAGCAGGAGCACATACATGCTTTGGTGCCGGCTTCTTGTAAGGGACCACTTGCAGGGGGGGGGGTTGTTCAATGCTTTATAATGAGTGGAAATGAAGGTGATGATGAACTTCGAGCAGACAGATTATCACCATTCAAGAGAAAAACAACACATTTGGACAATATAAGTATATCAGGAGGACTGCAGCAGTAAAACGGTAGAATGGACGAAAAAGAAAATTGTAATACATATTACTAGGAGAAAGAACAAGGCCTTCGTCAGGGACAGACCAAAAAAAAAAACAGAAGGGACAACATTTAGACAACAGGAGTAAAAACAAATATTTGAATAACTGGTATGTTCATCTTCCCATGGTAAGACAGAGCTGGTTTTTGTAGTGTCTGGTGTTATTTAGAATATCTAAAATGTTATTTTTATTCTTCTCCTTTTATCTAATTGTTTTGCTTACTTGTTAGCCTGATAATTAATTTTATTGACGCACTGGTTCTCTCACTAATTATTTGACATTTTCAGACATTTCAGTGTTAAAAATATTTTAACATATATCAGTCAGTATCCATCTGATTCGGTGAGTGGTTAGAGCGGGTTTGAAACACGATGGCATCATGCTCCAGTCTATCCAGCTATAAATGGGTACCTTGTTCTTCTCTTAAGTTAGGCAAGGCAAAGGCAGTGAGGAAGGGAACTGATCACCCCCACCTCTCAAAGCTGGTCCTAGTATGGTCAAGCCTCTAACACTTCACTCCCCTACGGCATTATATGTTATGAGACAACCTCTACCATTTACCAGTCAATAACATTCTCACATCATGTGTTTACCATTTACCAGTCAATAACATTCTCACATCATGTGTTTACCATTTACCAGTCAATAACATTCTTACATCATGTGTTTACCATTTACTAGTCAATAACATTCTCACATCATGTGTTTACCATTTACCAGTCAATATTAAACATCGCGTCCTCTGAAATGATTAATCTTTTAATCTCTGCCTAAACTAAAAAGACTTTTCCCATAAGGACATGTTGTGAACGTGTTAAGAGCATACACTGTCGACTAATGAGAGAGAACCATACACAAGTCTAATGAGACACCAAACCGTACAGAGAAACACTCAAGCCTATTGGCAAACTGCACAGGGTCGGCCTTCGGGCAAAGTGATTAGAGCGGGGTGACTGAGACCGTGGGGGTTAAAAGAAAGGGCACTATGAGGGCACGAGATCAAAGTTTTAACTTTTGTTAAGGCATATTCTCCGGTGTATACTTAAAAAAAAGATGAAATTTAAATTTATATTTGCTTACTGATCCATTGTCAAGAACGAAAAGGCTAACTCTCAGAGTCAGGAGAAATGCTCAAAGCATTGCTCACTCTCGTCAGAAGTGCCGTATCAGAAATGTTGTTAAAAAACATTGGCAAAAACGGACTTTAATTACAGGATTGCCTAGGGCAAGGGCTACGATAACGGCACTAATATGAAGGATAACAAAGGTGTTCGTACTTGGATAATGCAAATGAATCCATTGTGGGGGGGGGGGGGGGGACATGTCCAACTACTCGCCCCGGGCGTCGAATACTATAAGGCCAGCCCTTGGTTTTTTTGTTTTGTTTTTTTTTTAAATAAAATTTTGCCTCGTTTTGGCGAGGCGCGTCCCGTTCAACCTAGTCGGTTATATTAGGGCGCATGTCCAAATATAAAAGACCTTTAGGTCTGGAGAAATTGGATATCCAGCACTTGGTAAACATGTTCAAATGTTATACAGCAATACACCAAGTCTAATGAGACACAGGTTCAGACCTTACATAGAAACACAACCAAGTCTAGTGAGACACAGGTTCAGACTTTACACAGAAACACAACCAAGTCTAATGAGACAGATTCAGATCTTACAGAGACACACAACTAAGTCTAATGACAAGTAGCTTTAAAACTTACAGAGAAACAAACACACGAGTCTGATGAGACACATGTTCAAACCTTACAGAGAAACACATTCAAGCATAAAGAAAAACACATTCAAGTCTAAAGAGAAACACATTCACGCCTAAAGAGAAACACACCCAGGCTTACAGAGAATCACGTTCAAGCCTAATGTGAAATGCGTTCATGGAGGCCTTCAGGAGAAACTCCTTCAAGCTTACAAGGACACGTTTATACCTTATAAAATATTTTCAAACCTTGAAGAGGAACACGCTCAAGCCTAAGTACATGTAAAACGATTACCGGTAAGTGACTGTAAAATCTCTAGGCCAGAAGTAACTGCGATTATGACACGGTGACGATTAAATCTATATATGATTACGGGTTGGACTGTGACATGGATGGAGGGTGGGGGTGGGGTAATGCGTCTTACTATGATAAAGGACAAAAAAAAATAATCTGCGTTACGGCCATAGGGCCTTCGTCTGGGAAAAACTAACAGGGTAGAAAAGACAAGCGCGAACTAAGTAAATAAACATGAAAAATAAATACGAATACAACTGGTGATATAAAACTCCTCCTGTCTCCGTATAGCTCCATGTTCCATGGAGCTAACAATGTAGTAGGTTTTTAGAGATCCTGCGCTAACTCATCAACTCCTTAAGGAGCATGGTGGAAATGTTGCAAGCATAACTCTCTAAGAATCCTCCACCAAGCACATGTATGCCGTCTGCAGCAGTTGTAAAGCAATTGTTTTACACATGTTGCCAGCCCATCAAAACCTCTTACTTGTATTGTTTGAGCATATTAAACCGTAGGAGACCTTTACATACGCTATTGGAGATCAAAAGCTTTATTAACTGATTTTTACTGCTGGACGCAAAATGAATGGAGAGTCATATACTTAGACGTACGTTGATATACTGACAATCCCGCTAGCTGGGTTTGAAATGGCGGATAGAGAAAGGAGCAAGCAGACTGCTATCGAAGGCAAATATACGTTTATTATCGACATTTTTAATGCGATTTGTGATCGACTGCTTGTTCAACGTAAGAAAACTAGAAGTATCTTGAACTTGTTTTTTTTTTTTTTTTTTCAGACTTCAACAAGTATCGTACGATGGTGATGCAGCAAAAAGTGAAGTTGGAGAACGTTTGAAATGTGCTCTAAAGATAAAGATGCAAAGCGTTTCAATGATAAACTTTATGAATGAAATAGAGGCGGGATCCCTTTCCCAGCTGACACTATTCAAAGTTACAACCAGAACGTTACAAAACCTGCTGGTTGGTTTAAGCGCAACATTTTCTAATCAGCTAAATGCTAATTTAACGCTCTGGAGATGTTAAACAAGTATTTGACGTCATAACTAAAGGACAATTAAGCCTTTCGTCAGTTTTATACAATGAAAAGAAAGGGATGCAATGCGAGAAACTGACAGACAATTTTGAGAATCACAAGGCTAGGAAAAAAAAATTATTGTTTTCATGTTTGCTCCTTATGAAACATGACGCCATATTTTCAACTTTACCCGTTGCAACAAACCTACATCAAAACAGTTGTTCTCTTGCAGTGATAGTTTATGCAGCAATTTTTTTACATGATGAGGCTGTCAGCTAGCACCATGCGCAACCTCATATTAGTCGCTAATGACATGCCTAAGGAAATAAATCCCTTTTCTTTTCAGAGGAGGATCCACAAATTTGTCATTTGCTTTAAAAAAAACTGTGAGCTTATGGGGTAGGGTAAAGTAGTGCAAGAGGTGTGGGTGGTGGAGCTTTACAGAGTGGTCGCATGTATGTGTTTATACTGAACAAGCGAGGCATGCTTATCAACTTTCTGTCTAGGGTGACAGCACAGTCAGTAGTGGTTCACACCAGTATCTATTTCCAACGAGTCCGGTGATTTAACATAGCGAGCATAAATTTCATTTCACAACCAAACAGCTTTACAGTGTGCTCGTAAACGTTCCTGGCGAGAGAAGGTGGGAATGCATCCCCCGGAGCACAAATCTAAAAATAAAAAAATGGGGGGCGGGGCGGGGCGGGAGAGTGGAATGGGTCCGGCAAAATCGCTAGTCCAGGGGCCCAATCTTCCTTTCAGCGTTCCTGGGTTTAAAACGATGTAATTATATTGCGCGTTTAATTATAAACTGGCTTAAATTCAAGGACATCACAAAGACAGCTGCTGCAGAAGCATGTGGTGAAGTCCGACTTGGGAACAAGAGAAAGAGGACACCTAGGTGGACAGAGGAAGTCAAAGAGAAAATAAGAGAGAAGAAAATGGCATGGAAACAATACTTAGGCGCTAAAAACACAGCAGGACAAATAAAGAAATATAGAGAATATGTGAGAACAGAAGAAAAGAACAAGGTGCTAGCAGCAAAACAGAAGTCCTGGGAAGAATTTGGAGAAAAGCTAGAAAAAGATGCACAAGAAAACCAGAAATTGTTCTATAAGACCCTAAAGAACATGAGGAAGGAAAAACAATGCCCTCTCAAATTTATAAAGGACAAGCAAGGCAATTTGCTTACTGCCCCGAAGGAAGTAATGGAAAGAATATTTCTCAGAACTCCTTGATGGTGAGCAAGGTCAAGCATCAGAAATGATAACCACTAGCACAGAAGAGGAAACCAATGGTGATGAAGATGACATAAAGATGGAAGAACTGAAGGCAGCACTGGAGAAAATCAAGATGGGCAAAGCATCAGAGCATGATGGTATAACACCAGAAATGGTTAAGTACATGGGAGCATCAGGCGACCTATTACTCTTAAGGGTCCTACAGGCAGCGTGGTGCAACAAGACCATACCAAAGGATTGGGAGATTGCCATCATAACACCAATTTTCAAAAAGGGTGACAATCGACAATGTGGAAACCAAAGAGGCATATCCCTTCTCAGTGTCCCTGGTAAAATCTACTCTAGAATCCTAGAGCAGAGACTCCGACGCCTATAATAGCTGAGCTACAATTGGATGAGGTCCAGTGCGGATTCCGAGCAAACCGAAGTACTCAAGACCTAATCTTCACACTCAGACAGCTGAGTGAAAAGGCTCTCGAGTATAAGAGTGAGATCCATCTTTGTTTCATAGATCTGGAAAAGGCGTTTGAGAGGGTCCCCTGGAGCAAACTTTGGGACTGTTTGGCAAGGAAGAACATTCCAGCACCTCTGATTCATGCTATACAGAGCTTCTACAAGTCTTGCAGAATTTATGTGAGGACAGCAAACCATAAGTCAGAAGAGTTCAGGACCACCACTGGTGTAAGACAAGGTGATATCCTGTCACCTTATCTTTTCATACTCCTCATGGACGATGTTATCAAGGCATGTAAGGAGAGAACAAGAAAGTATTCAGTGGGGTACTGGAAGATGAGACAGGTATGTATGTCAGAGCTGGCATTTGTTGATGATGTTGCCCTGATTACTAAATCAGAGGCACATCTCCAATCCAACCTGCAAGTCTGGAAGGAAGAGCTGGAGAAGAGAGGGATGGTCATAAGCAGCTCTAAAACAAAATCCATGGTGATATCACGAGAAGAAAGACGACATCAGATTAAGCTGGGAGAACAGGTCCTGGAGCAGGTCGACCACTTTAAATATCTCAGAGCTATTATAGACCGAAAGGGAGGCATCAAAGAAGAGTTGGCCACTCGAAAAGCAGCAGCTGGAAGACTTTTTCAGGCCATAAATCGAGGATTCCTCAGCAAGAGAGAGGTTGGTAAGAAAACGAAGATGGCTGTATACCGCTCCACATATGTCCCAGTCTTGACATATGGATGCGAGTCATGGGCAATGACTACAACCCACAAAAGCCAGATCCAAACCTCAGAAATGAGGTATCTGAGGAAGGTGGTTGAAGTAACGAGAAGAGACATGGTCCGCAACCAGACGATACGTCAAGGCCTAAAATCCCACCCCCTGCGGACCCAAGTAGAACAGTCCCAACTAAGATGGTTTGGCCATGTCTGCAGAATGGGAGAAGATCGGCTACCACGACAAGCATGGGAAACAAAGAGCCAGAGATCCAGACCCCCAGGACGACCCAGAGTCCGCTGGGAGGACAACATTAGACAATCTTTGAAGGACCGAGGACTAAAATGGAACCAGGCCAGGAGGAAGACAGCCGATAGGATAGTCTGGCGCTCTCTCTTCCAAACTCTCTCTACTTCACGGTAGAAGGGGGACGACTAAGTAAGTTTAATTATAAATACAAACTACACACATGAAAAAGTATGCATATATATTAACAACTGACGATTTCATCTGACTTCTTTGTATGAATAATATTCGCATTGTGTCATCTTCATTTTTTTCATCCTTCACTGCGCGCCTTAATGTTCCCATACTCCTAATTATACCCTTGAATTAGCAACTCAAAATACGTAATAATGAAGACACCTTCGGGCGACAAATAAAACATAAGCTTGAATTAAAAGTCTAGATGACTAGACAATAAGGTATGTAGGCCTAGGCCTATACATTATAGCCTTGTCGTATTCTATTTGTTTAAGACGGGCTCCGCCCATGAAATGTTTTTAGTTGGTGTAGATACTTATATCCTGGTTTTATAGTTGTGTGAATGTGTACTCTAATAAGAAAGGGATATAATTTTAATTCTTACGTCTAAACACCAAACAAAATATGTAGTTCAACAACGACACACGTGATTATCAACACTTATGGAACATGGCTCCGCTACTGCAGCGAGTCTAGTCCCCCTGCGGAAATCCTGCACCTAAGCATTCATATGCTCTTACAACGGTGGTTTATGTATCAATTTGTTTGACATGATGAAGCTGCCAGTATCACCATCTCATGTCTTACGAATTGTCTTTGGAAAAAGAAGCCTTACTCTTTCTTAGTCTCATCAGAGACCCCAGGGAAATATATGGGGCAAGGTTATGTATAGTCATAACAAATTGCAATACTGAAATCTTACAAACTTTTGCCAGAAAAAAAAAAAAATTTTAGTGACTGAACAGTATAACTTCAAAAGCTTACAACAAACCCAGTCTATCGATGAATACTAAAGAAATACTGTTTTATAATTCCATCACACAGTAACCACAAAAACAATGTCTACCGCAGGAAGAACTAAACAAATAACGATTTCCTTAAACTACTAAACAACTGCACTACAGAAAATATCCATTGTGTGGTTGCTCTCGCGTATCCATATTCTCTTCATTACCTATGCTTTTGCAATTCCTAACACTTAAACCGTAGCCTCTTTCTTTGTCACCACCAGTCAAAAGTAACTTGATCGATGGGTTAAAAAAAATAGTATAAACGTGATTTACACGTGCACACGGATGGAAAACACGGAGGCACAGCGCTGACAGAAACATGGAAAACACGGAGGCACAGCGCTGACAGAAACATGGAAAACACGGAGGCACAGCGCTGACAGAAACATATTTCGCGAAGATAAATAAAAGGAGGATGGTTTGAGAGCCTGGCAGGAGACCATAATCTTCTTTCCATAAGCCTAATGGACACAGAGTCTCAGGGACTGCAGACGCCAGAGAGTCGAGGAAAAGTTGTCAGTATGTCCTAAAATCAATCGGTAACGAGTACGGTCATGTAATGCGAGGCTACAAAAGATTGCCTGTTATCGATATTACACAGAAAGTAATCATAGAAGATATGTACATAAAATATTCTTCCTAGCCTTCTGCATCCACTGGAGCATGTGACTTCAATTAAAAGCCTTCTCGTTTGTTCCAGTTTCTTTCAATTCCTGATCCATCCCTTTTATGCTTGTCACCGGTTCTCTTCTCTATGTGTTGATGTCTTCTTTTTTTCTTTTTCTCCCTCTATTACTTTTAAACTATGGTTTCACAAACATGAACTTTCTTGCGATGCCACTGACTAAGCAGGTGTCAACAACTGGTCGATCTTGATCTGCAGCTGGACCACAGGGGATGATCTGGTACGCGTTTAGGTGACGCAGAAAGGATAAGGAATAATTTTTAAGCTAGGGAAATTTTGGACCAGCCTTCTCCTACCGGCATTCGTAAGCACAGTTTCCCAAAAGTTACAGGTGCTTTTTCCTCGTTCCCAGTGACAATCCACCAGTTAGCTTAATAAAATTTACTTTAATCGTGAATTGCATAAGAAAGGAACGCAATATTTTCTGTGAAGTGAATTATTCATTCTGCTAAATATAATTTTGTTTCGACTATTAACCCTCTCTGTCGATGAAATTGCTGGGAGCAGATCGTTCAACGGAGATAATATATATATATATATATATATATATATATATATATATATATATATATATATATATATATATATATATATATATATATATATATATATATATATTCACTATATAAATATTACTATTATGTAACCAAAAGATGGCAGATGTGAAACAGGCAGAAATCAAGAGAGAGAATTTCTAAAGGAATGGCCAAAGCTACATTCCTACCACAGAAACAGCGTGCGTGACATCCAAACAGTTATCTCACAAATTAAAACTGAGAATCTACTAAATGGTTTTATAATATATTCTTGCATTTCTGTATATGGTCAGAAACATGGACTTAAATAGAGCATTCTGAGTACAGAGACAAGACAAGAATTTTTGAGAAAGTCTTGAAAGATATATAGAAGAATGGGAATCTACAATGAAAGAGATGGAAAACAAATAAGGAGGTCCTAGAAAATCTAGGTATGAAGGGTGAGAACCTAGATGAGGGAGGTCCCTTCGGCACTTGTGACTAAAATACTAGGCCACTAAAAAGGCATCACCACCTTGCAGAAGACCATAACAGAAAGGAGAGTTGAAGGCAAAATTGCAAGGGGAAGACACCACTATAAGTCAAATAACATACAAGTACATGGACATTTAAAGAGTAAACTGATCCAGTGTACCACCATAGTTTACAAACAGACAAAGACGTTGGAGATCCCATTACAGCCAACCTTCGTTGTGGAGATGGCACAACTGATGATGAAAAATATAACAAATCAAGTATATAGACACAATATAAAAATATACCACGCTAAATTTACATATTGCATATAAACCAACTATAGGATAAATACATATACTTGATGTGGGGGTATATAAGTAAGACCACCACTTATTGAATTCCACTATTGTTACTAACTAAACACACTGTCCCAAGCTGCAGATTTATAGAGAGCTCAGTGTTTCTAAAGGAGATGCTCACAGCTCCTATGCTGCCTACCACAGTCTCAGCGTGCGTTACACCACACGAAATGCTTCCGCTAATGGATTCTGCAGCACTACCTCAGAGGCTGTCCTCTAAGTGCTTCTATCTAACTGTTACGGTAGTTATTTAGATTGGTTGTCCTGCCATATGTCACAAAGTGGCTTGCGCATGATTAGAGTCAATGTTAGTACAGAGACCTCTAGACACCTCAGTTTTGAGAAAGTCTGAGAACGATAGATAAGTATGAGAATTACATATAAAATGTGAAGGAATAGACATAGCTTCAAGGGTGAGAACCGGTAAGTCATGACTCTTAGCGTCGCCACTTGTGGTCACTTTTTACTAGCTACTGTCTACCCTTTTTGTCTGACTACCAGAAAGGAGATAAGGTTTTGTTACACTTCCAATTATCCACATGCACCACTATATAGTCATAAGCAAGTACAAGTACAGTATAGTTAAAGATAAACTTGATGAAGTGTACATGATTTAAGTAGTTTATTAAACAACAAGAACATCAATACCATAGCAAACAACAATATAGCGATGTTCGTTTGACAGTTTTTTCAAGTACGACATGGACCCATAAAAGGATGTTTGCAAGTGATTCAAATTTGTCATATATGCTTACCATGAACTACATTAAATGCTGTCACGTCAAATATGTTTGTTTTACGTAATAAAACTGTTTTCCTCGTGGACTCAAATAAGATGGACTTATCAAGTTGATCATTGAGATATTCACTTGTTGGTTATACTTACCACGCATTCGCATATCAGATAATTAAAGCACGATTATTACTAATGAATGAGAACCAGAACACTCAAGTCATGGACAGAGATTATGAACATTCTTTATTAACTCAATATTCAACTGCCTAAAGCAACTTCCATGATACTTTGATCACAGACCTGCTATGCTAACCGGATCGTCTGTATCACTAACCCTACTGTCCCTCGCTAAACTCCTCTCTCTCTCTCTCTCTCTCTCTCTCCTCTGTTTCTGTTCATTGCCTCTCTGGCGCTATCGTCTTCATCTGAAAAATTGTTTTTTGTCACGCACCTCCTCCCGTTAGCATTTAGAAAGGCATGTTTTCCCTCTCTCCTTTCCCGAATACTGATGAAGGGGCCCTTGGTGAATATATATCTATCTATTTGCATAAGGCTGAAGATTTTATCACTGCTGATGACACTCTTCAAACCGACTAGTTAACCCGCTTCGGGTTTAGGCCTACTGCATTATTGTGGCAGTATGGAAAAAACACCAGGTATCGTAGCCTGTTTTGGTATTGGGCCTTCACGAGCTAAGAGCTCAGATTTAAAGACAAGTCCCTGCTGAGGTATGTTTCCTCATGTCAAGAGAACTGCTAATTCCTCTCAGTATTGCAGACGTAACTGGGTGCCAGGTACAAAGCGCGCACCCAGTTTTCTTCAATTACACTGATGTCTCGTGCCTCTCTCTCTCTCCCAAGAAGGCAAAGTCCGTTGTAGGCTTAGGGTTATCTACAACCTCCTCGCCGTGAATCGCCAAACTTTACAGAATTTCCCAAAAATAACAACTCGAACGCCTAAAATAAATAAAGAACCAAAATAATAAAATGGAACAAAAAAATGGGGCGAGTTGAAAATAAAAATAACTCATCACACCATACCATTATAATCATTCTATTGTGCGCAAACACCCATTCTATGGAAGTATGTAACTTCTTTGTTGTAGCTGCTGTTGTTCCCATGTGCCAGTATTGTGAGACGTTTACATTTTGCGTTGAGTTGAAAAGTAGCATTTTTATATATGACTCTGTCTCATTCGGCGTCCACATATTTGTCTCCTTGCGCAATGAAAGCTCTCTTGTTTTCAATAGCTGTATTTGGATATCAATGTTCATTCATCCAGCTCCATCTAATTTTTTTCTTCTTCCTCTGGTCCGTGACCGCTGACTGAAAAATTAATCAGTGACTGTCACGCCTAGTGGCGTCTTGTAGGGCAGCAACAAACTGTCTCCACTTTGCTTGGTCGGCAGCCATCATTCGTGTGGGGTGACTCAGCTCTGGTTCATGCTTTGCATCTCTGCTAATGAAGTAGTAGTAGTAGCAGCCCCTTTAGTCACGACTGACTATGGGAATGCGCACCTGAGGTGATAGCCCTCAGCTGCTTTTATTTTTTCTTGTGTTCCTTTCGGCGTGTTCTTTTTTCTTCTGCTTGCTGTGAGAGCTTCTTTTCGCATAATCTGAGGTGGCGCCGTAGGGAGCATCGCCAGTTGGTGCGATCAGCAGCTTCATCCTCCCAGATTGCTGAATTTATGCCTAGTGCCTTCATGTCTCTCTTGCACACATCTCTGAACCTCAGCTGCGGTCGTCAAGCTGTTCTTTTGCCATCTGCCAGTTGTCCGTGGAAGATATCTTTATATCTACTAATATATAGATCTATCAGTTAGTCCACATCCTGTATTGTTTCTCCACAAGTATAATACCGTATAGCCATTTTCTGCCACGTTTATTTCCACAATATTCGTCTCAGCTCTGAGTAAATTTTAAGACATAGTTGTTGCGACCTCTAATTCACCATTCTAATGCTGCCATGTAGCTGGTTTCGGTCAAAGGAAGAACAGGTAAAGTCAGCAGCAAAGTCTAGATCATCGAGCAATTTTTTCAGTTAATTGAATTCCTTTCTGGATTGTGATGCTGTTGTTTTAATAATCAAGTCTTTAGCACAGGAGTAGATGAATTAAGATTAAAAGCATCCCTGTCGTACTCCTTTCTCATCTATAAAAAAGGTTGTTTCTTTCTGAAGAACTTTGCTCATGGAATTCCACAGAGTCCCAACAATTTCCAGAGCGGCTTTGTCTAACCTGGCGATGACGTTTTCTTCTTCTTCTGTCCTTAGCCAACGACAGGCAAAGCAGTCAGCAGTGGCCATTACGCCTAAGGGCATCTTAAGGGCAACAGCGAACAGATTTTCTTTGCCGTTGTTCCCATCACGCCTAATGGCGTCTTTAGGGCAACGACAAATCAATCCGTTTGTTGTTGTTTCCGTAATCAAAGTGACTGGCAAACGGGTGATCAGCCCGTTGGGGATGACGTTTTAATGACTCATAAATCCAATGTAAATCGGTGAATTCAATTCAATGTTCTCTTTACTATTATGCACCCTGTGGCTATCTGGTACGTACAAAAGCCGTTTTGTCGAAAGCCTGCCTAGTGCATTGACCACTGATCACGAGTCATGATAAATTTGACAGAACCAATGAAGTTGAAATGGAATGGAAATGGAATGCGATAACCACAGGAGAATTAGTGACGTCATCAGGACATGCAGCAAACAAAAAAAGAGCACAACTTAATGATTCTCTGCCACCTTTTGACGGGTTTCTTGCTAGTATATAAATATAACTATAAAAAAAAAGCGCTAGCCTTTTGTGACGTATGGAATTATTGGAGAATACTTTAAACGAAGATGGTTTTAGTTAAGAGTTTTGTCGAGACATCAGGCACAGCAGTAAGAGAATGAACGTTGTCACAACTCCACAAAACCTCTGAGTTAAAATGTTCAACTTCAAAACCATTGCGGTACAAATGTTCAGCCCTAAAACGCGGAAATACAAATGTACGAGTATTTTTTTTTTTTTTTTTTGCGTACGCCCGCTATTACTCGAGGCGAAATCTCAGGTAAGTATGTATAACCTGAGACTGATTTTTACGTGAGCATCCCTTTTTTCTTGTACAGAGACAGGTGTCTCTCGCCATTCAGGCAGATACTCGCCGATTTCGGAGGTACCCATTAGAGCTGGGTCGGCTCAGGAGCCGCCAGTCCCTGGTCTGCGACACTCTTCAAATGTACTCGCCATTGCTCGAGTTAATCCAGTCCAAATCGCGGTCGACGAAAAATCTTCAAATTGGGTTTGATCCTGGGTCACCCGGTCGCCAGCGCAGTTTGGTAACCACTACACCAGCACACCTCCTAAATGTACGAGTATATCCCAGCGCATTTCGTGCCTCTTCTACCCGTTCTTTTCGGGTGATACTTCGAATTTTGATCATGACTGTCCGGTATGGGAATCCATTTAGTGCGTTATACTATTTCCATATGTCTGATGTGTTTGTTTTTTTAATCTGCCATCCTTCAACATTCACAGTGTACTGTGTTCTTCTTTTTTTCTTTACTTCTTACCTGCTATTAGAGTAGGGGGTATCTATTTCCTGCCTCTCTCATTACATGTTTTTCCCTAGTTCTCAGATGAAAAGTTTTAAGCATCTTACGAACAAACAACGAAACATCCATACAGACACCTGTTATCAGCACTCCACAGACAAACTACATATTTAATCAGCATAAGAAGGAAAATGCAAGAGCATTTAAGAAGTCCAAAAATTCACTTCTCTGAACTGGACTCCACTCAAGCACTTTTAAGAAAAGAAAAAAGATATCTAAGGATCTCTTCTAAATGTCTTCCTAGTACAGATAACCTACAGGTCTAGACAAACGCGTTGCAATTAGTTCACTGGTATATATAACCCGTTTTACCAATGTTATCTTCGTTATTTCAAGAATGCTTTTACTCGACACTTTAAATAGCCGTAATACACCTACCTTTCTTCTAGATCTATAGCACCTGAATTCAAGCATACCTATTCCCCCTTACCTGTCTTTTTAACTACCCAACTTTCTTTTCACTGGAATGTTCTTTACACACAGCATTTCGAGATCTTTATTACTATCTGGAGGTTTAAGTTGTTGGAATACATACTTTTTATTTTTACGATACTGAATGTCGTCATGCAGGTTGTATCACTGTTCTATTCCTGGATCCTTCTTCTCATCGTCTGTATTTCGCGTGCTTATATAATTACATTTATCATACTTCTATAATATAGATTCTTCCAATATTTATAAAAGATGTCACTATCTGTTTATTTAAAAAACATGTTGTCCTTATTCCCCCCCCCCCCCCCCCCTTTCCTCTTTTTACTTCATCTCTATTCTTGTAGATCTTGGGCTATCTCATCAGTAGAGGTAAGCCTACACAAACTGTCGTTGCTACTTTGTGTTCCAAGCAGAATTATACCGACCGTTTTCCTTCAACATCAATATCACATTCACTCATTTCATGAGACCGTCGGCACAGATGGTAACTTCTTTGGTGACTACATAATCCCCAACGTACTCCTGTGCTCAACACTCAGTTGTCTAATTGTGTATTTTATATTCCGTATCAGTACATTTGTTTCTTTTTTTCATTATGTACGTCTGGTATTTTCTGTATGATGGTGAATGTATCAATCAATAACCTTTAGCTCTGTGGTAAAGTGGGATGATATAAATATTTATAGGGACTTAGTGTACTGACTGAGATCAGCTGTGAAGGTATCTGTATCTAATATGTGTAGTGTTTTACAGATAACCTTACTTACTGCCACATATTTATATCTCAGTCAGAATTATTCTGGAATATTGTGTTGGCAACGTTATATGTCTAGGGTTATGCAAATGATGAAGTGTAAGTCACCACAACAACAAACAGATAAACAATTTAATTATTCCACCACACTTGACAACACTGTGACACCCACAAACAGTCAACACTCTAGAAGACTATCTTAAAAGATTCAATGATAAATTTCAGATATATACAGATGTATTGATTTTTTCTACAATAGTGATCCTGATTTAACTACACAGTGAACCAGGCAATATTATAACATGTAATTACAAATATTATGTACACAGATATAAATGTGGTCTTTGCATTGACATACAATATTAGTAATCTATGTGTGTGAGTTGTGATGTGGTAATATGAGGTAATACTGGTTTTGTTCTTCAAGATAGAATCTTATTAGACATCATGACTGCATGTGTTTGTTTCTGTTGGAACTAGTATTGGAGATGTTCTCAGTTCCTGTCATTAAAACAATTAATTACCCCTCTTTAATTAATACAATTCATTTTAAGAGGAGGTGGTACAAATTGTTGAGCTTCTTGGCACGAAGGGCTTAACTTTCGTGATGGCGGCAGGCAAAGACTCCTCTGCTAGACTTCTTCACTGGTTCTGAAGACACCTCACTGGTTCTGAAGACACTAACGGTTACTACAGGGACCAAAGAGTATGTTGTAGCCTCTGGATTAGCAAATGCTCAGACCAGGTGCGGCTTCAATAACTAGGACACAGTCCCTGAAACAAGAAGGATGTACCTCGACTTCAGAACCAATTTATATACTATCTGGCTAGACTGAGCACAATACATCACAAACACAGAGTTCAGAGCTTTAGTTTAACTGCTATCTTCTTCTGAAGCAGTTTACTCCAGTATTAACCTCCCTAATGGTTACTACGCCTCTGCACTTTCAGCTATAAGTCCTTCCATGTCATAAGGTAGGTGTCAGTATACTATGTGGTAATTCCATGTAGTGTGACTTTTCTCCGACACCTTCTGTTCAGGTTGGAGCAATATATATATAGATATAGGCCTTGTCTCATGTTCGCTACTGAACTGCACATATATACAGACATAAATTATCAATGTACATTCAATTTTCATTAGTAGATGTCCGAGTATTTCAACCTACCACAATTCAAGGAAATAAACACAGATACGTTGACTAGCAATGAATGTAGGCACAAATACTGGCACAAATTCCCATCTGCTTATGTTCCAGGCTTTTATTTAGCAAAAATATGAGCTGGCTTCAACGCACTGTTGCTTTATCAAGCTTATTTGAACTAGTGGTCTCGAACTAACGCTATCAATTAACTATATTAACAGACCTAACCAATCAGGCCATTTCTACCCCATCGTTTGAAAAAAAAGTACTCTTACTTCCGTCTCCCTTGACAACAAAAGATAGCATTTATAGTCCGACTAATCGTGTTTAGCCTTACATATCATTCCATCCAATCAATTCAAATGTAACTTGTGGCCTATTTCCGTACAATGGTGGTTTAAAATTCTGCCACTGAGCGACTCCGAGTTTTTAGGTTGTCTGACACCCTCATTATTTTCTTTTGCCTATAATTTATTAATTCCTGGACTTTTTGCGTAACACTTAACATATTCTGTGTCAGCAAGCCCTAAGGAATCCAAATATCTCAATCTAAGGGAGCTAAGTGGCTGCGTTCAAAATGTGCATTTTCTACCACCTCCTGTTCACTTCAATCCCCATGTGGTGTCTGGGTACTGTCATGTTTCAAACGTAAACCCATCTAATGTCATCTTTCCTAATAAGCGTTTTTCAGGTTTTTAAAACCTAACTCTGGGAAGGGTAGTGTTTTTATCACTGTCCGTCTGAAAAAAGTTAGTGCATGTGGCCTTACACGCGTGATAGTAGTAATTGTATATCGCGTTACGCTTGTTGGGGGTGGCATTAATAGCGAGACGCGTGTTTAATTTTGCATGCGTTCCTGATTTTCAGCCCTCCCCTTCTTTCCATCCTACTCCATCTGTCCATTCGTAGTGTAATTAATTTAGGTCATACGCAGTGTGCCTCTCAATGTTTTTTCTTAGAAATGCAATACCCGTTTTAATGTGTTGTGGAAACGCTTGTATTATGCAGTGGCTTGTATTTAACGTGGAAACGTTACAATTTGCAGACAAAGCATAAACAAAGGGGATTTCGAGTACTGTCATTGTGACAGCACTGTTCTTTACCATTCTTCTTTCCTTTATTAAATTTATTTGTTAGGCTTTACATTTACGTTTTAATTTATATATGTGGATGTAGAATTTCACGACAAGCTCCCCTAGGAGCATAGGCCTTCAACAAACACATGCCAAGTCTTCCTGTCTTGTGCCATCCGCTCAAGTTCTTTCCATGTTTTCCTCATCATTTTCACCTCTGTATCCAGTTCTCTTCTCCATGTATTTTTTGGTCTACCTCTGCCTCTCTTTCCCTGTGGATTCCAGATCAAGGACTGCCTTGTAATGCCATCAACAGGTCTCCTCAATGTGTGTCCTATCCATCGCCAGTGTCTTCTTCTCAACTCTTGTTCCACTGGCACTTGTCTAATCTTGTCATCAGTTCCACATTTGTGACTTTGTCATACCATTTCAGTCCTTCTATTCTACGCAAGCACCCGTTCATTAAAATAAAGCCACATAGAGGATTAAAAACATTCAACATAACAGGGCTTCGACAACATTTAAAACATGTGCTACAACAAAAACTCAACATGCCTGGTGGAAGACAATGAAAGTCCTACAAAACATCATAAACATCTTTTAGCAATACTCAGCTGTAAATGGACACCTGAATGGACACCTGACTCCACTCTCGAGTTCGAGAAGGCAAAGTAGCTGATATCTAATATAGACACATCTCTGCCGCTTTACTCCACTACGGCAGTATCTGTTATGGGACTACCTTCGCCTTTGAAAACGATGTATCTGAATGGTCAACAAAAGAAAGAGGAATGGAAATTACCGGCATCAAGTCTCCACAGATGAGAAACACGTGATAATGCATTGGATGTGTCAGGGGACAGACTGAATGTTTACGTTAAGGACGAGAGGAAAAATAATCAAGTTGGATCAACAAATACTGAGCTGTGTGCACGTAAGAGCAGAGAGGTACAGCAAATCCCTCGTTAAGTTTGGCTACTGTCCTTGCAGGCGAGCCCAATGTCGAGAGATTTAAAAAAACCGGATCTGTTTTTATGCACTTTTTCTTAGTTGAACTCTATTTGTTTTTTCTGTCCACATGGCGAAACCAAATTTTTGTTTGTGTCATGTACAACTATACGGCTCAAAACATCAATGGGCGGATAAATATGATTCAAAAGTATGTTTAAGATCCATAATACCGTCTCGCTGTGACTAAGTGCTGAAACTTCAATACGTTACCCCAAAATGTACGTCCTTCCCCTTCCCACACACCAGGCACACACTATCTCAAAATCTCGCTAACCTCTTCCTCACCGCCCAGGTATTGTACATTTGTGACTGCTTCAACACAATAGATACAATTATTGTGCGCAAACTATAGTAACTTCTTTGCATCATTGCACACCAAGATCCCACCCTCCAGCAGTAGGGATTTTAACCTTGTGATTAAACACAAATGACTGACGTAATTTCCCAGGACGCCTTATAACTTGATCTACTGCCACCTCTCACAAATTTCTGCTATACAGAAAAAGACACCACAATCATCTTTTTCTATCAATACGGCCACAAACGTAGCTGCCCCCTTCCCCTTGTTGGAAGCCTGTTGTAATAAAGAACAGTGGGCCGTGTTATTCCATGTCATCCAAATAAGTCGCTTTGAACTAGAGTTAGGATTCCTAAACCTAAGCTGTACCCCTTTTCACTGCGTCTCTGAATTCTTTTTGTTTGGCCTTAATAATAACTTACACAGACGAACCACTATTGTTCATTTCAACCTAGGAAACCTAACCAAAGCGCATGTTCCGGACGTGGCTGTTTCTGTAGCAATGCGTTTTTACATGATGAGGTTGCCAGCCCCATGCACAACATCGTATTAGTCGCCTAGTACGACATGCCTGAGTTGTCCTATTCTTCCTTTCTCTCCCCAAAGACCCCCGGGAACTACACTGGGTAGAATGAGACATAATTTTGTAAAAAAAAAAGAAGTGTACACTTCAGTATGTGATGTCATCGTGATCTTGAATGTTGGGCCTGTCTATCGGTTCATGCAACCGCCATCGCACAATTTGATAAGCCAAACTATTAAGTCCATCCCTATTAAGTTCATACATACTTTCCAATCTGCCATCAATGGTACCTATACCTTGTAGCGGTATGGCAGCTTGCGTACCCTGACAATCCCCAGAGCTATGCCAGTGGGAGTTTTACTCCTGGTAGGTTCAACCAAGCTGGACTGGTCTGTGTGGGTAGGGGTCATACAAAAGCTGGTACCCTGGTCCTCCAGGTTGGGGGTTTTAGCATAGGGCTGACACCCCTGTCTGTGTAAAAAAAAACAATGAAGTTACGGAAACAACAATAAATGAACAAACTTTGCTGCGGGATGGACATTCGGAGTCTGTGGCTCGTATGACTGTCAGTGGTGAAAGCCGAAAGGAAGCCACTGACATGAAAACGGATGTCCTGACCGCAAAACAGGATACAAGAATAGGTTTTTGGAATGTCAGGACAATGTACGAGACAGGTAAACTAAGACAGGTCACGGCAGAAATGAGAAACTATAGGTTACACATTCTAGGGATAAGCGAGAGCAGATGGACAGGGGCAGGAAAAGTTAAAACAGCAACAGGAGAAACAGTACTTTACTCTGGAAGAGAGGATGGACAGCACAATGAAAGCGTAGTCATTATTCTACAGAAAGGAATAGAAAGGACATTACTGGAATGGAAACCCATCAACAACAGACTGATAAGATTAAGATTGAGAGGGAGATTCACCAACACTACAATAATACAATGCTACGCACCAACGAATGATAGCGATGAGGAGGTCAAGGATGAATTCTATCAACAACTGCAGAAAGAAATGGAAGACACACCTAGATATGATCTTGTTATAGTAATGGGAGACCTCAATGCGAAAGTTGGTACACACAATACATATAATGAAAGAACAATGGGGAAATGCGGCAGCGGAACAGCAAACTAAGAAGGGCTGCACCAACTGTAACTACACAGAAAAGGTTTGACATCAGCAAATTGAAGGACTCCCTTACCAGAAAAGCTTTTGCGGCCGACATAAAGAAACGATATCAATTTGCCAAAAGTCAGGAAAAGACATTGACTGATGATATAGACCAGAATTTCAACACCATTTCAACAATATACAAAGAAAGCAGCAAATCATGCTTGGGATTCCAGGAAAGGAAGAAGCAAGACTGGATAACACCAGAAACATTAAACAGCATAAGGATGAGAAAAGAAATGAACAGAAAGAAAACAGAAGCGAAGTCCCCCAGGTTAAAGCAACTATATAGCGAACAGTACAGTCAGCTGGACAAGGAAGTTAAACGCCAAACCCGAGCCAACAAAAGGAATTTCCTAGACGATCTTGCAAGACAGGCAGAGGAGGCAGCACTGAGAAATGAACAAAGCACAGTATACAAAATAACTAAATTCATCAGCGGAAAACGAGGTGCAAACAATATTACATTAGTAAGAGATAAGCAAGGTAATCTCATCACGACAGCAGAGGGACAGGAAACAAGATGGGCAGAGCACTTCAGAGAAACTCTGAACAAGGAACCACCAGAGACACAATTGAATGTTCCTGAAGCTGAAAACGATCTAGATGTGAATACAGACATTCCACGCAAAGAAGAAATCATCACAGCAATCAAAGGGTTAAAGAACGGCAAAGCTCCGGGCCATGATAACTTAAATGCAGAGCTATTTAAGACAGACCCTGAGCTAGCAGCAGAACTATTAGAACCACTATTTGCACAAGTCTGGAAAACGGGGACAACACCATCAGAGTGGAACAAAGGAATAATTGTCAAATTGCCCAAGAAGGGAGATCTTTCAGACTGCAATAATTGGAGAGGAATCACTCTTCTCTCAGTTCCCAGCAAAATACTAGGCAGGATAATTATACAGAGAATTTCAAAGGCAGTAGACGACAAACTGAGGAAAGAACAAGCAGGATTTAGAAAGAACAAGAGATGTGTAGATCATATATTCACTCTCAGGAACATTATAGAGCAGTGCTCAGAATGGCAAAGACAGCTTTACATTAATTTTGTTGATTTTGAAAAGGCTTTCGACAGCATACATAGGGACAGTTTATGGAAAATACTGAGGGCTTATGGAATTCCAAGCTGCATAGTGTCAATCATAAAAAGCCTCTATGCCAACTTTACGTGTAGTATTGGGCAGAGCAACCTAACCTTTGAGGTGAAGACAGGAGTACGACAGGGATGCCCCTTATCAACCACTCTATTTTTAACAGTCATAGACTGGGTGATGCGCCAGACAACAGAGGGCAGTCCAAGAGGAATAAGATGGACAACATTTTCTACATTGGAAGATCTGGAATATGCAGATGACATTGCACTACTAGCACATTCACATCAACACATCCAGGAAAAAACGGATAGACTTAATAAGTTTAGCAATGGAGCCGCGCTAGCGTAGTGGTTACAACACCGCTCTGGCGACCGGGTGATACAGGATCAAACCCGGGCGACGGCATTTGAGGATTTTTCGTCGACCGGGATTTGGACTGGATTAACTCGAGACCTGGCGAGGACATTTGAAGGAGTGTCGTCGACCAGGGACTGGCGGCTCCTGAGCCGACCCAGCTGCAATGGGTACCTCCGAAATCGGCGAGTATTTGCCTGAATGGCGAGGGACATTTGTCTCTGTACAAGAAATAAAGGGATACTCACGTAAAATCAATGTCAGGTTAGACAATAAATATAACCCCTTGAGTATTAGCGGGCGAACGAAAAAAAAAAAAAAAAAAAAAAAAAAAAATAAGTTTAGCCAGCAGGTGGGCTTGAATAGAAGTCAGAGGTCATGATGCTCAATGTGAGCAACCCTGAGCCCATATCAGTAAGGAATCAGTAATTGGTACAGACAGATACCTTTACATACCTAGGAAGCATAGTAACACCAGACGGCGGGGCAGGCAAAGACATCAACATCAGAATGAATAAGGCAAGAACAGCCTTCTTTAGCCTAAACAACATCTGGAAGTCCTCCCAATACAGCACAAGCACAAAATTAAGATTATATCAGAGCTGTGTGCTTTCTGTGCTTCTCTATGGTGCGGAATGCTGGAGAGTTACAGAGAAGGAAATGTCGAAATTGTCCTCTTTTCACACAACATGCCTATGAAAAATTCACCGAATCTTTTGGCCAAATACCATCACTAACCAAGATCTGCTTACTCGTAGCAAGCAAGAGTACATGCACACCATCATAGCTGGCAGACGCTGGAGCTGGGAAGGATCAAAGAAGAAAGATACTTTCCAATGTCATCTTGAACAAGGATCATACAGACCAGGGCCGTAGATACGGGGGTGTGTGTGTTCAAACCCCCCCCCCCCCCCAGAGGGAAATTATACTGTATCGGCACCAAAATAGTGTTAAAAAATTGTTAATACCCCCCCCCCCATATTAAGTCCTATCTACGGCCCTGATACAGACCAAACAAAGGTATCATAAATAGTTTAATCTACAGAGTCTGCACTGACAAGTGCTAAATTTATATTGCAGCTTGCTCGTTTTTTTTTTTTAATCACTCACGTTTTTTTTTTCCTTTTAAAGTCCCAATGTTTATCTCTTTAAATGGGAATCTAATAAATCCCACAAACTTCTACCTGAGTTATTCATCTCTTACCTGTGTGCGTGTGTAGCTATGCGCTCAATCAGTTCTGTTCAAAATAAAAACCTCGGAGGAAAGCGAAACGAGTTTATTTATGGAAGGCTAAAGTCAAGCAGGATGTTAGGGTTTCTCAATGGTCATTTTCTCGATGATCTTTTTGCAGGTCATGAAACAAAATAAATATTCATACACTTTCTGAAGAAAAAAAAAACTGCCCTAGCACACACATTATATTAATTTCTATTTAAAGATTTCATAACAGAGCTTTCCTTTATTCTCTCAGCCTATCTCGGAACGTTGTGGAGATAATGGCGGTTCATACAAATTTTACGACTGACAATAGGTTGAGAACAACTTCACACTGGGGTGATCACTTGCATTGACAGAATTCAATCTCACGTTTCGTGTTTGCTCATTACTGGGCGGAGTTTCTTTGGAGGACAATTTTGGAGCAAGTTAATTTGGACACACAATTTGGACTGGCATTTCTGTGTCAACACACAATTATGAGAGTAAGGGTGTTTTAAAATCAAATGGTCAGGCTAGTTAGTTTTGGAAGTTGCGAGATAAAAAATACTTCTTGGTAGAGTAAGATAACTTCGTTTATTTATCAAAGCTGAAGTGCTAGCAGTCCTTTTCAGGACTGTGCCGTGCTAGCAGTCTTTTTCATGACTATGCCGTGCAAGCAGTCCTTTTCAGGACTATGCCGTGCTAGCAGTCCTTTTCAGGACTGTGCCGTGCTAGCAGTCTTTTTCATGACTATGCCGTGCAAGCAGTCCTTTTCAGGACTATGCCGTGCTAGCAGTCCTTTTCAGGACTGTGCCGTGCTTGCAGTCCGTTTCAGGACTGTGCCGTGCTAGCTGATAGACACTAGTAGTCTCTTTTTTCAGGGCTTTATTATTTTTCAGTACTGTATTAGAGTTGGCAAAGTTTACTTATATTTTAATGGCAATTGCACTCTGATATAACCAACAAAATTCGGTCTATGTTGAAAGTTATGTGCCTCGTCACAAAAAGAATAAAACCTCAAGGGGGGGGGGGGGGGGAATAAACTTTCATTTCTAGACAATCTTGTAAAGTTCTCGCAATAAAGCAGATGCTTGGATAAAAACACAGTGAAGTGTTATCATAAACTTGCATAAAACAAACAATTCACGTCTCTTACACTCACACAAACCTTGACAACAGTTCAGATCAAAAAGCTTCCACTTTTGACCCAAGCAACAGATTGAACTTAACAAAATTTTCAAGGTATTATCTCAAAATTAAAGAAATTTCATTGACTGACCATAATGAGAACTTAAGACTTAAGATATTGACCATAATTAGTCCCTTAAGACTGACAACAAGTGGTAATTCATTTTGTATCTTCACATATAGGCCTGCTTTCTGACAGCACATAATGCCTTCAAATTGTCTAGTTATAGTTTATATAAGAAAATATTATTGTATAAACGTCAAACTTAAATCTTATTAAGTATTTTTGTTCTTTTTAACAAAGTATTCCATTCAACCCTTGAAGGGTTATAATTACGATATACAGAGTAATAAATTTAATACAATATAGTAACTTCTTCCCCCCTCCACTCAGTCTAAACACAGCAACTCAAAACCAAAATTGTGTATGTGTGTGTGACCTACCCTGTCCAAGAAACAAACAAACAATATAAAAAAAAAAAAAACATGAATGGAAAAAAAACAGAGTAAAGTCTCTCATAACTGCCCTGTTTGTTAACAAGGTGAAAAAGAGTGAGAAAGTCCATGGGTGTTTGAGATTACACCAAATCCACCAATTATCTGCCATCATTCACACACGCACCCCATCAGACTACCCCTTATCCTCACACAATCATCATCATCAGTTGCCATCTCCACAACGAAGGTTGGCTGTAATGGATCTCCAACGTCTTGGTGGTGCACTCTGATAGACTCTTTCCTGTCCATCTCTTGATGTTATTTTCCCACTTATAGCGCTGTCTTCCCCTTGCACGTTTGCCTTCAACTCTCCCTTCTGTTATGGTCTTCTGCAAGGTGTTATGCCTTTTTATGTGGCCAAAGTATTTTAGCTGCCGAACTTTGACCTTCCTCATTAGTTCTCTTTTCATACCTAGATTTTCTAGGACCTCCTTATTTGTTTTCATCTCTTTCCATGAGATACGCCCCATTCTTCTATATATCCACATTTCAAGAGCCTCAATTCTTTCTTCCAAATGCTTATTCATCGTCCATGTTTCTGCACCATACAGAAATGCAGAATATATATAACACTTTATGATTCTCAGTTTTAATTTGTGAATCACTGATCCTTATATATTAACATTAGTTCTTGTTATATACTATTTAACTATATTGTGCAATTCTCTAGGTCTATCTATTCTCAATACCAGTTCCACAGTTTTGGATGAATTGCATGTCTGTAAATTAGGCCTAATCTAATATTGGTTTTCTCTGTTGTTCATACTTCCTACATTTTAGTAGGAAATTCTCAATATTATTTTTTTCTAGACACTCTGCACAGCAAGGTTCTTCTATTCTAAAATAGCCTACTCCTAGTTGCAGTCTAAGAAGTTTCTTATTGCTAGGAATGTTTAGTTCTCTAGATACATGACACGTTCTTGTTGGAGCCTTGAACAATTTATATGCATGTCTGCCCTTCAGACTTCCATCCCAAGCCACTGCCCATTCCTCAGTTATTATTCTTTAAATGAAGTTTTTGATCTCTGTTTTACACATCCCCACATTTATTTGGTTTATATTAATTCTACTTTTCTTAGCTTCTTTGTCCTTCTTTTCATTTCCTTCTGTGCCAACATATGAAGGTATCTAAGCTATTTTAAACTATTAGAACGGAACATTCTCTGGAGCATAGGTAGTTATTTGCCAGTAATATCTCCTCTGCTATATCAGGTCTACTGCATTCCTTATAGCCTGAACAGCTGAAAGTGAGTCTATCAATATTGTCAATTTATGAGGAGGGTTTTTAGAAGATTAAGTAATGGTTTGTTAATGGAACACTCTTAATAAATAACCATTCTGCCTATTTAAGTTCAAAGACTTTATACCTATTATATGCATGTAAATCTATGTTGCCTGTAAAAATTATATTTAAAAATTGTACATTTCTTCAATCAGGCCTATGGAAAACCAGAAACAAGATATAAATTACTGTAGGCCTAAGTATTTATTTTGTGCTACGGTTTATACTTAACAGGGTAGGAAATGCGCACGTTTTATTAGTGTTAAGAAAGATTTAGCACTCCAACAGCTTTTGTATTTTATTTATTCAATGATATAGGCAGCTATGTAGTTAGATATTTATGTTCTGCTCTTCGTATTTGTATATTTTCTTTCAAATATCCTGATCAGCTGTATAAATTACTATTTACAAACATTCGTAAGCAGAGAATTACTTACGGCTGAAAATAATCCAAGTTATTAGGTCAAATTGTGTGTGTAGGCCTACACAAATTCCTCTGCCGAAAACTAATTCATTGCTTCATTTCTATTAAGAAGAGAAGCAGACCTCAGACCAAGTAAAATTTTACTGAACAAAAGTAACAGCCTGCAGTCGATGATGGAATGTGGAGCTGTGAATCACTCCGGCGAACACCATAGCCAAAACTATGTAATGTTGACAAAACCGAATGAACACAACTACGGCGCGCCAACACCCAACGCTACATGCAACACACTATCAACGTAGCTGGGTTTTACCTGCTCGACAAGCACATTACTGTCTCATGTCACACCCTGACGCATCCAGGGAATTAAAGTGTGTCCCGGTGGGCTGTGAGGACATAACTACACTCCAAAAAAAGGCGTCTGCGCCCGTCTTGGCCTAGCTCATTTTCCCGTCCAGGCATTTTCAGTTTCTTCGCGAACGATAACCTTTGATCTAAGGGGCACTAACTTTCTATTTGGGTTACGTCTGCTTGTTAAATTAATGTTTACGTGACATGACAAAGTTATATTTGCCTATGCGTGTGTGATGTGTTCGCGTAATTAAGCACGAGTATACATGAATGTGCATTTTATGTGTGAGTATGCAGGCACCTTCTGAATTTGTTGTTAATTTTTCTGTTCATGTGATCACTCTTAATATTCTTATTTCAATCAATCAATACCCTTTAGCTCTCCAAGGAGCGTAGGCCTTCAACAAACACATGCCAAGTCCTCCTGTCCCGTGCCATCCGCTCAAGTTCTTTCCATGTTTTCCTCACCATTTTCATCTATGTATCCAGTTCTCTTCTCCGTGTGTTTTTTGGTCTACCTCTGCCTCTCTGTCCCTGGGGATTCTAGAACAAGGACTGGTGTGTGATGTTGATGTTTTCATAACCCAATCTATTGCTAGTATGAAAAGAAATGAGACAAAAGGCATCCCTGTCTCACTTCTAATCCTAAACGGTTCTGTAAGTTGTCCTTCATGAAGAATTATGCATGCCATGTTTTCATGGGTCTTCTTTATTAAGTTAATGATCTTCATGGTAACTCCCATAATGCCTCATCAATTTCCAGAGCGATTCTCTATCTACACTGTCAAATGCCTTTTCGTAGTCCACAAATCCGATGTATAGCGGTGAATTCCATTCAAGACTTTGTTTAACTATTATTCTCAATGTGGCTATCTGGTATGTACAGGATCTGTTTTGTCGAAAGCCTGCTTGTTCATCTCTCAGTTGCTTATCTATGGACTCTTTTAATCTCTCAAGGATGATTCTGTTTAATACTTTTCCTGGCACTGATAGTAACATTATTCCTCTATAATTTGTGCACTCTTGTAAATTTCCCTTCTTAGGCAACTTGACCAGATAACTTTCCTTCCATTCTGCTGGTATTTCCTCTCTCTCCCAGACTTTGCCAAGTAGTTTGTATAATATCTATGTAGAGGTATCAATATCTGTTTTGATGGCCTCTGCTGGAATGCCATCTGGACCAGCTGCTTTTCCATCTTTCAGAAGCTTTATGGCTTTCTTTATTTCTTCTCTACTTCGTCTTATACAGCTGATTTGTAGCTCCTCTTCTGCTGGCTGAATGTCTGGGGGATTAGTTGGGACTGGTCTATTGAGAAGTTCCTCAAAATGTTCTGTCCATCTCTTCATTAGTTCTTGTATATTACTAAGCAATTTTCCGTTCTTATCTTTTATGAGGCCATTTGCTTGCTTATTGACCAATTATTATTCTTTTGTATTTTTGCTTTATAAAACAGGCATACGTAAAAACTACCACGTGATTCCAATAGCAGTTTCTCAAAATAATAAAATAGACACGGTCTCTTTTAATGCGCAATCAAGGCTTGAAATAGAAGTTGTCACATATTTGTATTGTCACACATATATAATTTTACAGGTGGAAACATCAAGCGAATATTAGGACCAGAGAAGATGGTCGCTAAATGAAAGAAGAAAATGGTACTGCTGAAGTGATGCAAGAAAATTACTGTCTGCAAGTTCTCCCGACCCTCCATCTTAATCTCCGAATAATACACTGTGGCAACAATGATTGACAAAGTAAATTTAAAATGGAAAAGATATAATGTAGTCGTAAAGTGCTTAAACAGTCGAGACTATTCTGTTCCTTTGATAAACCCTTGCAACCAGGTCACGTTTTTTCTTAAACTGATAAATATATCTCCTACCTGTTTCTCGTGATCTGCTTGTTCTATTTCCATCAACTGAAATTCTAGGTCTTCACACCGTTCTAATGCTTTATTCAGTTCTTGCTGCACACGTCTTCCTTCCTTCTCCCAGAACTCCGCCTAGTTAAAAGTACGCAAAAATTAAAGCATAATCACACCAAAAAAAAAACATAGACAAGAAACTGCAGAGTTTATAAATGCTGAGAAAGTTTTATTATAATTTCCAAAGGTGATATCTTGACCTTAATTTTATTACATTCGGTGTTATGTAGTTACTCTGTTTTTCCAGATAATAGCCGCACAAAAGTAAAACCTTTCCATCTGTGCTCTATTATGATGAGAACTAGCAACAACCCGCCAGAATTGGCAGGTTTTTAATTATAGTGTGTTGTTTCTATTACACGTATTACATAGCTGCTTCTTCTATAGTCTCGCTTGCTCGCTGTGAATGACGCGATCGTCTCTTCCTTTTAGCCATCTTATCATTTTGATCCATAATAATAAGTCCGCAATACTTTAAATTAAAATGTTGTTTTGAAGAAACAATTAAAAAACTTACATTTTAAGGTTATTTTTAAGAAAAATAATGAGTTAAATCCGTTTCCCGAATGAAACTGGACAGAAGAGTATCTTGATTGTCTGTTGATTTAATGCACACCGTCACACTTTTCTATTTTCGCGAGAGTACATATAAGGGGAAACAATACAATTATTGTCTAACTTTCAACCACAGTTTCACCCCCTTAGCTGTGGTTGAAAGTTAATGTACTCTCTCGAAAATAGAAAAAGTGCGCAAATGACGGTGTGCAAAATGTGGCTGACCGACCGACAGACCGAAGTACTTACGGCGGGAATTATGGTATTGAAAATGACACTTGTTACGCCTCTTTTTGCGCACCGCGATGCGTTCATGATTTTGATACATCGCGATGCTCAAAAAGAACATCGCTAGATTAAAATGACGTCAAATAATATAATTACGTAGACGCGCGTGCAGAGCAACGGCAGTTGACTGTTGGCAGTGTCTCCAGCCGGTTAGGCTGCGTTTCATGTGGGTTCTCTTGAGGCCGCTATATCCGTCATCATGCTTGTGTATAAAGAAAGTGTCTGCACCTATTGAAGCCAGGAGATTCGAATAAAGTAGATGAGTATTTTGAGAAATCACATAATTATGGCGCGGACCTCAACTTTACGGAGAGGTGTTGAAGGTACAATTATTGTTGCAATGTAACGGACTTGGAATTATGGCCCAATACAGTTGGCCCAATGGACAGTGTATAACCATGAATTATTCTATTAATGTTGAGCTGCTTATATGTATGGACTGTAAATAAAATTTGTGAGATGTCTACAGTATTTATCTGCATTCATTCGACCAGTTATTGTTGCAAGTGTTCGTTGATCGTTGAACAAAATCATACCCTACAATGAACTTGATCATATTATCTGCATTAACAATATTACACGCAACAACACTATTACAGTTTTACATGTCGTTTTAATTGAAATACTGTAAAACATTTTATAAGAAGATGAAGACTACAGTAAGACGTGGTTGTATTCTTTTTTATACATTTTCTTATAATTCTTACTTAGCTCTGACTTTATTTCCTTTTCCTGAAGAAGGCCTTGTGGCCGCAACGTAGGCAATGTTCAGTATTTTTGGTCTTAGTAAGACGCGTGTTTCATTTTTTCCCTTATTTATAAACCCACCTAACTACATTTTACAGAGCTTAAGCCATTTGTCAAAATCATGTGACTTTTTTTTTTAAAGCGAATACAGATTGCCCTTCACCTATGACGGGGTTCCGTTCCAACAAAGCCCGTCGTAAGTCGACCTGTGTTCGTAAGTCGGAAATCAAAATGTTCTACAACAGTGGTTCTCATCGTGGACCATGTCATATTTCTATGGGGCCACAGTAAGATGATAAAGTACCTTTTTTCCAGCTAACAGTGACTTTGAGGGGAGCCACAGAGGTATATAAGGCTCAGAAGGGGGCCATGAGCAAAAAAAAAACGCAATATATACCCCAATTATAACCAACTTTCAGGTTGAACAGGGTATAACAGCAACATAGTAGACAAAGGAACGAACGAACGAACCTGAGCAAAAAAGGTTGAGAATCCATGTTCTATATGAACAATAAGGATATGATAAGCAAGTAACATACCTGAATGCTAAAATGTGTATACCTGTTTGTCATGTTTTAAAACTCATTCTACTATTCTTCTTGTTTTATTTTTGTTTTTTTTTTTTGACAACATTAGACAATCTTTGAAGGACCGAGGACTAGAATGGAACCAGGCCAGGAGGAAGACAGCCGATAGGATAGTCTGGCGCTCTCTCTTCCAAACCTCTACACCTCACGGAAGAAGGGGAACGACTAAGTAAGTAAGTTTTTTTTTTTTACAGAGAAATAATACAAGGTACCAAAATTTTTAAAAATTACTGTCCTATATGTGGTGAAGTGGGATGTTATAAATATTTATAGGGGACTTAGTGTACTGACTGAGATCAGCTGTGAAGGTATATATATATCTAATAAGAGTAGTGTATTATATATAACCTTACTTGCTGCCACATATGTATACCTCAGTCAGAATTATTCTGGAATAGTGTGATGACTACGTTATATGTCTAGGGTATGTGTATGATGAAGTGTAAGTCAAAACAACAACAGACAGATAAACAATTTAATTTATTCCACTACACTTGACAACACTGTGACACTCACATACATAAAACACTCTACAAGGATATCTTAAAGGAGTCACTGATAACTTTTCAAATAACAATATGTATTCATTGCTGTCATGAATGAATATGTGTCCTGATTCAAATACAAAGGAACCAGGAATCACAATCAATTTTAATTACAAGTTATATGTACAGAATTTATTAATATGAATCTTGTAGTGACATATATTATTAAAAGTATCCTATGTGTGTCAGTTGTGTAGTAGTAATATGAGGTAATACTGGTTTTGTTTTGTTCAAGCTCTGTTGGTATTTGTCATCATGACTTCAATAGTTTGTCTTTATTGGAACTAGTATTGGAGATGTTCTCAGTTCCTGATATTAAAACAATTTACTTCCCCTCTTAAGTTTATGTTACAATGTTATTTTAAGATGGGGGTACATAATTTTGAGCTCAGCTGGCCACATCAGCTTATCTTGCGTGATGGCGGCAGGAAAAGACTCCTCTGCTCGATTTCTCCCCTGTGCTCTGGAGACACCTCACTGATAGCTAAATGGACCAAGGAGTATGCTGTCCGACTCTGGATTCAGCAAGGCTCTGACCAGGTGCTGCTCAATAACGTCAAGACCACGGTCCCACAATTCATAGAATAAACACAGATACGTTGACTAGCAATGAATTCTGGCACAAATACTGGCACAAATTCCCATCTGCTTATGTTCCAGGCTTTTAGTTAGCAAAAATATGAGCTGGCTTCAACGCACTGTTGCTTTATCAAGCTTATTTGAACTAGTGGTCTCGAACTAACGCTCCTAAGTGATTATATCAGCGAGTCTGGCCAATGGAGCCACGTTTCGACAAGTGTTTGAAAAAATTTTACCTTCCTACGTCTCCCCTAACAACCAAAGATAGTATTTATAGTCCGACCAATCGTGTTTAGTCTTATATTTGTTGCGCTCCAATCAATTTGGAGTTTACATGGTAGGCTATTTCCGTACGTAAGGTTTTTTCAAACACGTTATAAAAAAATTTTATGAGCAGAAATGATTTCATGCTGTCAGGCATCCCCACTATTATATTTTGGTTATAACTTCTTAATTCCTAGACTATTTGCGTAACGTTTTACATATTCTTTGTCAGCAAGCCCTAAGGAACCCAAATATACAAATTTAAAAGAGCTAAGTGGCTGCGTTCAAAATATGCAATTCCTTCTACCTCCTGTTTCGAAGATGTGCTGTCTGGGTACTGTAATGTTTTCAAACGTAAACCCATCTATTGTCATCTTTTCTAATAAGAGTTTTTCAGGATTTAAAAACCTAACTCTGGGAAGGGTAGTGAATTTTATCACTGTCCGTCCGAAAAAGTTAGTGCATGTGGCCTTACACGCGTGATAGTAGTAAGTGTGTATCGCGTTACGCTTGTTGGGGTGGCATTAATAGCGAGACGCGTGTTCAATTTTGCATGCGTTCCTGATTTTCAGCCCTCCCTTCTCTCTATCCTTTAGTCCATCTGTCTTTAGTTACGCCGTGTATAAAATGGAATGAATGAAATATTAAAATTAGGTCATTGATCAGCTTGGTATTTCAATGTTTTTGCAAGAAATACAGCACACGTTTCATTGAAGAAAGCGGGTAATAATACAGTAGGCTTTTACTATCAACGTGAAAGCGTTACAATTTGCAGACGAAGCATAAAACAAAAGGGGGATTTCGAGTACATTCTTTGTGACAGCACTGTTATTTTACCATTGCTCTTTTCTTTATTATATGTATTTATTAGGCTTTATATTTACCTTTTAATTTATATGTGGATTAGAATATTTCACGACACCTCCCCTCTTAAAACAGACATCCCATGTCAGTCCTTTATTCTATATACACATAGATAAATGTAAGTCAACTTGACTTTACTCTGCTGTGGTGCTATCATGGTTTTATGTAGTTGGGTCCATTCAGAGTAGGCACTACTCATGAAATCTGCCTCAGACTTCTACAACCAATAATATATTTCGGTTATGTTACTGAACAGCCGCAAGTGTGAGTGCTTGTCTTAATGCTGCTTCGCAACCCGTATTCACCATTTCTCTTCTCTGAGTCTGCGCAATGACATGTCCAGAGAACATTATATTTCCCTCAAAATGTACGTTATGAGGAGATAACATATATCTGGTGATAGCAGAGTTTTCGTAGTGGATCCCATAATCTTCTTATTATCCTGTATGAAACATTCGGAATATCCTCAATCAAAGAGGCAACTCAGGGATTCATTACGTTCCTCCGAAATGTTTACATCCAACAATTTTCTCATCATTCTAGAGAAGACACTAGGCGCATTCTTCAATCCAAATGGCAATCTATTGAACTCATAGTGTCCTTCTGAGGTACTAAAAGCTAGGTATGGCCTAACCTCAGGCTTTACTGGAATCTGATAGTATCCTTTACTCAGATCCACTTTTGAGAAATATTTAGCTTTATTTAACTGGCAACCAGCTGATTTGTATCCGGCAATGGATCCACCTGTCCTTCTGTAATAGCATTCAGTCTCCTGTAATCTATACAGAGTCTATGTTCTCCAGAGGGCTTCCTTAAGAGTACAACACCGGAACTATATGAGGATTCACTGTGCGAAATAATTCCTTCCTTCAATAGATAGTCTATCTCTTCCTTCAAAGCTTTCTCCTTAGCAAACGGAATCGAATATGGTTTCATACAGACAGGTGTGGGGTCTATCAGTTTCATATCATATTCCAATAGGTTTGTATGCCCTGGTCGGTCTGTTAACACCTCTGCATGATTATTTAGAACCTGTTGCACTCTCTCTTTCTGAGTTTTCGTTAAATGTGTACTGATTTTCACCTGTGCTGCTGTCTCACAGGGGTGTAATGGATATTCAAATGATGAAAGTGGTTCCTTTTTCATCTCCATGGCGATGGACAAGGTCAACAAGTGTGTCTCTTCCTGATGTTCTCTTTCCAAATATTTCTTCAGGAGATTCACATGATAGATTTTTTCTTTCCCCTTCTTATCTATCTTATAATTTGTTCTAGATACCTTCTCTAAAACTGTATATGGACCCTGCCATCCAATTTGTAACTTATTCTGACTCCCGGGCAAAAGAAGCAGTACTTTCTCTCCCACAGCCAAATTTCTGTCTTTCGCCTTCCTGTTATAATAGGCAGCATGTTTCTACCTGGCTTGTTTCAAATTTTCATTGGCAAGTTTCCAGCCAGTTTTTAAACGAGTGGTCAGCTCATTCACATATTGGTATGAAGATGTAATGTTTTCCTCTGCCTTTTCATCAGTCCACGTTCTTAACAAAGCTTCGAGTGGACCTTTTATTGTGTGGACCTATTTGTCCATGCACCGGTATGGTCTCTTCCACTCGAAGCTCTATAGTGATGATTTTTCCTCCCAGAATTATCATTCGCAAAACGACCGCTACCAATTTTTCTTTTGGGGCTTTCTCCCCACTTAAAATTCTTGATGAGAGATTTCCTCTCTACATCCTCTTCCTCCAGTTTGTTTAAGTCCGATTGAGGGATTTTCGGCTTATCCTGGGGTAAGACATCTGTTTGCACTCTCCGCATAGTGGCCATTGTAAAACAGTTAAGTGAAGCTTGTCCGTGAAAAGGGGCTTCCCATTCCATTTGGTCCACCTTATCAAATTTATTTTTCTTTTTATTATCAGGCCTAATTTTGCCCCGTGGCGTGTCCAGGTCCTGATCCATGTTCCCACTTGTGGGTGTTCCCTCATGTGCTATGCTACACCTTTCTACAAAATTCTCAATGTCCCATCTTGCTTTAGGCCAATAATAATTGTGAGCCACCTTTTGAATGATGGTACCTATCTTCTCATGGTCCCCATCTGGTTTCACATGTAGGCTCCTTATTAAGTCTGCCCTATATCTTTTAGGAAGTACCAGCTGTCCTTGACCTTTGGATCTAGCTCCAGTCTTCCTATACATCAACTTGTTTTTCATGTAAAAATCTCCCTTGCCTGGAGTTGTATGACAAGTTGACAATTTTCTGAAACAAGGCTTGAGTGTTTTATCCCCAGCCTGTGCCTTCCTCATCTCTTCTGGAGTGGTATCCAACATAATACCCTCCTCCTGTCTTGAGGTCGACCTGACCTGAAGGGTTGCCATATACACAGGTTTCCTTCTGCAACGGTCAGTGTCATGATTGTCCATCTGACAATTCTTACACCACCTTTTTCCTTGGTTGAAAGATTTTCTTTCATCATATTTCCTTTCATCGAATTGTGGGAATTTATTTTTATTTTCATACCGTGGCCTATCAAATTGGTGCTTACCTTTGTTTTGATCCCTAGGATCAAATTTTATAAAGTTCTGTGGTGCCCTAAAGTTATCCACTTGTTTCTTTTTATTATCTGTTACCTCTGCTTGAGCTGCTTGATACCTTTCAGCAACATTTAGCAAATCACCCAGCCTCTCTGCACCTTGTTCCATGAGAAACTTTCTCAGGTCTGGAGCCATGGACTCTCTTAGCTGCTCTATAAGGACCATTTCCTTAAGATCTTGGGTTTTCCCCAGAGAAGTCCATTTCTCCAAGTATGTCTCTATTCGTGCAGAGAACTGGTGATAGGTTTCACCTGACAGTAGTTTAGCATTCCTAATTTTTTTCCTATAAAATTCTGCATTCTTTTCATATCTTAACAAAAGAGCCTGCTTTAGCATGTCATAATTTTCCTGATCACCTCTGCTCATTTTTGCAAAAACTTCATAAGCTGCCCCACGAAGTCCTTGAGATAACTTTAAGCTCCACCTCTCTCTCTCTAACCCATACGTGGTAGCTAATAGTTCATACCTATTTAGGTAGCTCTCTATATCATCGTCTTTCTCAACAAAATGATCTAAATGAAAATTCATAGCTGAGGTTGAGGTTCCTTGGCTAGCAGTGGCATCAGAGGCAAAGGGACTGGCACCATTTTCAGGAGCATGGCCTTGAAACTCAAACTCCCTTAGTCGTAACTCATGTTCCCTTTGTAATCTCTTCTCCTCCTTTTCTGCTTCCCTCTCTGCAGCTAATTTCTTCTCTTCCCTTTCTGCAGTCAATCTTCTTTCTTCTGCTTCCCTTTCTGCAGCTAATTTCTTCTCTTCCCTTTCTGCAGCCAATCTTTTGTCTTCTCTTTCTGCTTCCAATTTCTTAGCCTTGTCGTGGAATATTCTAATCCACATATATAAATTAAAAGGTAAATGTAAAGCTTAACAAATAAATTCTAATAAAGAAAAGAGCAATGGTAAAATAACAGTGCTGTCACAAGGAATGTACTCGAAATCCCCTTTGTTTTATGCTTCGTCTGCAAATTGTAACGCTTTCACGTTGATAGTAAAAGCCTACTATATTATTACCCGCTTTCTTCAATGAAACGTGTGCTGTATTTCTTGGAAAAACATTTGAGATACGGAAGCTGAACAATGACCTAATTTTAATATTTCATTCATTCCATTTTATACACAGCGTAACTAAAAGACAGATAAAGCAGGATAGAGAGAAGGGAGAGGCAGAAAGCCGAACGCATGCAAAATTAAACACGCGTCTCGCTATTAATGCCACCCCAACAAGCGTAACGCGATACACAATTACTACTATCACGCGTGTAAGGCCACATGCACTAACTTTTTCGGACGGACAGTGATAAAAACACTAACCTTCCCAGAGTTAGGTTTTAAAATCACGAAAAACGCTTATTAGAAAAGATAACATTAGATGGGTTTACGTTTGAAAACATTACAGTACCCAGACAGCACATCTTCGAAACAGGAGGTAGAAGAAATTGCATATTTTGAACGCAGCCACTTAGCTCTTTTAAATTTGTATATTTGGGTTCCTTAGGGCTTGCTGACAAAGAATATGTAAAACGTTACGCAAATAGTCTAGGAATTAACAAGTTATAACCAAAATAAAATAGTGGGGATGCCTGACAGCATGAAATCATTTCTGCTCATAAAATTTTTTTATAACGTGTTTGAAAAAACCTTACGTACGGAAATAGCCTACCATGTAAACTCCAAATTGATTGGAGCGCAACAAATATAAGACTAAACACGATTGGTCGGACTATAAATACTATCTTTGGTTGTTAGGGGAGACGTAGGAAGGTAAAATTTTTTCAAACACTTGTCGAAACGTGGCTCCATTGGCCAGACTCGCTGATATAATCACTTAGGAGCGTTAGTTCGAGACCACTAGTTCAAATAAGCTTGATAAAGCAACAGTGCGTTGAAGCCAGCTCATATTTTTGCTAAATAAAAGCCTGGAACATAAGCAGATGGGAATTTGTGCCAGTATTTGTGCCAGAATTCAATTGCTAGTCAACGTATCTGTGTTTATTCTATGAATTGTGGTAAGCTTGAAACATTCAGTATCTTTTAATGAAAATTGAATGTGAATTGTTATTTTATGCCTGTATATATGTGTAGTTCAGTAGCAAACATGATGTAAAGCCTATAATGCTCCAGCCTGAACAGAAGGTGTCGGAGGAAAGTAAAACGGCATAGAATGGCCAAACAGTACACTGACACCTAGATGATTGACTAGAAAGAAATAATGCTGGAATTGCAGAGGCGTAGTAACCATTAAGGAGGTTAATACTGGTATAAAGTATTTCAGATGAAGCTGACAGTTGGCCTAACGCTCTGAACTCAATGTTTGTGATGTATTGTGCTCAGTGTAGAACTAGAGTATCAATTAGTTATGAAGTAGAAGGTACATCCTTCTTGTTTTCAGGGACCGTGGTCTTGATGGTATTGAGCAGCACCTGGTCAGAGCTTTGCTGAATCCAGAGTCGGACAGCATACTCCTTGGTCCATTTAGCTATCAGTGAGGTGTCTCCAGAGCACAGGGGAGAAATCGAGCAGAGGAGTCTTTTCCTGCCGCCATCACGCAAGATAAGCTGATGTGGCCAGCTGAGCTCAAAATTATGTACCCCCATCTTAAAATAACATTGTAACATAAACTTAAGAGGGGAAGTAAATTGTTTTAATATCAGGAACTGAGAACATCTCCAATACTAGTTCCAATAAAGACAAACTATTGAAGTCATGATGACAAATACCAACAGAGCTTGAACAAAACAAAACCAGTATTACCTCATATTACTACTACACAACTGACACACATAGGATACTTTTAATAATATATGTCATTACAATATTCATATTGATAAATTCTGTACATATAACTTGTAAGTAAAATTGATTGTGATTCCTGGTTCCCTTTGTATTTGAATCAGGACACATATTCATTCATAACAGCAATGAATACATATTGTTATTTGAAAAGTTATCAGTGACTCCTTTAAGATATCCTTTAGAGTGTTATATGTATGTGAGTGTCACAGTGTTGTCAAGTGTGGTGGAATAAATTAAATTGTTTATCTGTCTGTTGTTGTTATGACTTACACTTCATCATACACATACCCTAGACATACAACGTAGTCATCACACTAGTCCAGAATAATTCTGACTGAGATATATATATATATATATGTGGCAGCAAGTAAGGTTATCTATAATACACTACTCTTATTAGATATAGATACCTTCACAGCTGATCTCAGTCAGTACACTAAGTCCCCTATAAATATTTATAACATCCCACTTCACCACATATATTGGGGTCTCGCTCTTGGGATTTTGAATCTTTCACTATTAAAAATATTGGGGGTAATTCACTTCAGGGAATAATAAGAATTAAAAGGTATCCTTGGGTGGAATTAAATAAGGTTGAGCTCACGGTGCCTGTGTTGTCCATTAGATATATAATTAGAGATTGAATTGTTGGTTAGACATTGTATAAATTTACCTGATAGACAATGGCGGACCTGGCCAAGTTTCGATCTGCTGCTGTTCAGACTGCAAAAGAGTTAGGATTAGATGGGCAAGTTATGGTTGCCTATGTCACCACGGAATGTGACAAATTTATTGAACGCGAAGAAAGAAGGTTTGAAGCCGAAAGAAAGTTAGAGGCTGAAAGGGAAATTAAGAAGTTACAATTTGAGGCTGAGGCTGAGACTAAGAGGTTGCAGATTGAGGCTGACAAAGAGGCTAAAGCATTGGAAGCCGAGGAAAGAAGACAGGCTGCAGAAAGGGAAGAGAAGAAATTAGCTGCAGAAAGGGAAGAGAAGAAATTAGCTGCAGAAAGGGAAGAGAAGAAATTAGCTGCAGAAAGGGAAGAGAAGAAATTAGCTGCAGAAAGGGAAGACAAGAGATTAGCTGCAGAAAGGGAAGCAGAAGATAAGAGATTACAAAGGGAACATGAGTTACGACTAAGGGAGTTTGAGTTTCAGGGCCATGCTCCTGAAAATGGTGCCAGTCCCTTTGCCTCTGATGCTACTGCTAGCCAGGGAGCCTCAACCTCAGCTATGAATTTTCATTTAGATCATTTTGTTGAGAAAGACGATGATATAGAGAGCTACCTAAATAGGTATGAACTATTAGCTACCACGTATGGGTTAGAGAGAGAAAGGTGGAGCTTAAAGTTATCTCAAGGACTTCGTGGGGCAGCTTATGAAGTTTTTGCAAAAATGAGCAGAGGTGATCAGGAAAATTATGACATGCTAAAGCAGGCTCTTTTGTTAAGATATGAAAAGAATGCAGAATTCTATAGGAAAAAAATTTAGGAATGCTAAACTACTGTCAGGTGAAACCTATCACCAGTTCTCTGCACGAATAGAGACATACTTGGAGAAATGGACTTCTCTGGGGAAAACCCAAGATCTTAAGGAAATGGTCCTTATAGAGCAATTAAGAGAGTCCATGGCTCCAGACCTGAGAAAGTTTCTCATGGAACAAGGTGCAGAGAGGCTGGGTGAGTTGCTAAATGTTGCTGAAAGGTATCAAGCAGCTCAAGCAGAGGTAACAGGTAATAAAAAGAAACAAGTGGATAACTTTAGGGCACCACAGAACTTTAATAAATTTGATCCTAAGGATCAAAACAAAGGTAAGCACCAATTTGATAGGCCACGGTATGAAAATAAAAATAAATTCCCACAATTCGATGAAAGGAAATATGATGAAAGAAAATCTTTCAACCAAGGAAAAAGGTGGTGTAAGAATTGTCAGATGGACAATCATGACACAGACCGTTGCAGAAGGAAACCTGTGTATATGGCAACCCTTCAGGTCAGGTCGACCTCAAGACAGGAGGAGGATATTATGTTAGATACCACTCCAGAAGAGATGAGGAAGGCACAGGCTGGGGATAAAACACTCAAGCCTTGTTTCAGAAAATTGTCAACTTGTCATACAACTCCAGGCAAGGGAGATTTTTACATGAAAAACAAGTTGATGTATAGGAAGACTGGAGCTAGATCCAAAGGTCAGGGACAACTGGTACTTCCTAAAAGATATAGGGCAGACTTAATAAGGAGCCTACATGTGAAACCAGATGGGGACCATGAGAAGATAGGTACCATCATTCAAAAGGTGGCTCACAATTATTATTGGCCCAAAGCAAGATGGGACATTGAGAATTTTGTAGAAAGGTGTAGCATAGCACATGAGGGAACACCCACAAGTGGGAACATGGATCAGGACCTGGACACGCCACGGGGCAAAATTAGGCCTGATAATAAAAAGAGATATAAATTTGAAAAAGTGGACCAAATGGAATGGGAAGCCCCTTTTCACGGACAAGCTTCACTTAACTGTTTTACAATGGCCACTATGCGGAGAGTGCAAACAGATGTCTTACCCCAGGATAAGCCGAAAATCCCTCAATCGGACTTAAACAAACTGGAGGAAGAAGATGTAGAGAGGAAATCTCTCATCAAGAATTTTAAGTGGGGAGAAAGCCCCAAAAGAAAAATTGGTAGCGGTCGTTTTGTGAATGATAATTCTGGGAGGAAAAATCATCACTATAGAGCTTCGAGTGGAAGAGACCATACCGGTGCATGGACAAATAGGTCCACACAATTAAAGGTCCATATGTAGCTTTGTTAAGAACGTGGACTGATGAAAGGGCAGAGGAAAACATTACATCTTCATACCAATATGTGAATGAGCTGACCACTCGTTTAAAAACTGGCTGGAAACTTGCCAATGAAAATTTGAAACAAGCCAGGAAGAAACATGCTGCCTATTATAACAGGAAGGCGAAAGACAGAAATTTGGCTGTGGGAGAGAAAGTACTGCTTCTTTTGCCCGGGAGTCAGAATAAGTTACAAATTGGATGGCAGGGTCCATATACAGTTTTAGAGAAGGTGTCTAGAACAAATTATAAGATAGATAAGAAAGGGAAAGAAAAAATCTATCATGTGAATCTCCTGAAGAAATATTTGGAAAGAGAACATCAGGAAGAGACACACTTGTTGACCTTGTCCATCGCCATGGAGATGAAAAAGGAACCACTTTCATCATTTGAATATCCATTACACCCCTGTGAGACAGCAGCACAGGTGAAAATCAGTACACATTTAACGAAAACTCAGAAAGAGAGAGTGCAACAGGTTCTAAATAATCATGCAGAGGTGTTAACAGACCGACCAGGGCATACAAACCTATTGGAATATGATATGAAACTGATAGACCACACACCTGTCTGTATGAAACCATATTCGATTCCGTTTGCTAAGGAGAAAGCTTTGAAGGAAGAGATAGACTATCTGTTGAAGGAAGGAATTATTTCGCACAGTGAATCTTCATATAGTTCCGGTGTTGTACTCTTAAGGAAGCCCTCTGGAGAACATAGACTCTGTATAGATTACAGGAGACTGAATGCTATTACAGAAGGACAGGTGGATCCATTGCCGGATACAAATCAGCTGTTTGCCAGACTAAATAAAGCTAAATATTTCTCAAAAGTGGATCTGAGTAAAGGATACTATCAGATTCCAGTAAAGCCTGAGGTTAGGCCATACCTAGCTTTTAGTACCTCAGAAGGACACTATGAGTTCAATAGATTGCCATTTGGATTGAAGAATGCGCCTAGTGTCTTCTCTAGAATGATGAGAAAATTGTTGGATGTAAACATTTCGGAGGAACGTAATGAATCCCTGAGTTGCCTCTTTGATTGAGGATATTCCGAATGTTTCATACAGGATAATAAGAAGATTATGGGATCCACTACGAAAACTCTGCTATAACCAGGTATATGTTATCTCCTCATAACGTACATTTTGAGGGAAATATAATGTTCTCTGGACATGTCATTGCGCAGACTCAGAGAAGAGAAATGGTGAATACGGGTTGCGAAGCAGCATTAAGACAAGCACTCACACTTGCGGCTGTTCAGTAACATAACCGAAATATATTATTGGTTGTAGAAGTCTGAGGCAGATTTCAAGAGTAGTGCCTACTCTGAATGGACCCAACTACATAAAACCATGATAGCACCACAGCAGAGTAAAGTCAAGTTGACTTACATTTATCTATGTGTATATAGAATAAAGGACTGACATGGGATGTCTGTTTTAAGAGGGGAGGTGTCGTGAAATATTCTAATCCACATATATAAATTAAAAGGTAAATGTAAAGCTTAACAAATAAATTCTAATAAAGAAAAGAGCAATGGTAAAATAACAGTGCTGTCACAAGGAATGTACTCGAAATCCCCTTTGTTTTATGCTACGTCTGCAAATTGTAACGCTTTCACGTTGATAGTAAAAGCCTACTATATTATTACCCGCTTTCTTCAATGAAACGTGTGCTGTATTTCTTGGAAAAACATTTGAGATACGCAAGCTGAACAATGACCTAATTTTAATATTTCATTCATTCCATTTTATACACAGCGTAACTAAAAGACAGATAAAGCAGGATAGAGAGAAGGGAGAGGCAGAAAGCCGAACGCATGCAAAATTAAACACGCGTCTCGCTATTAATGCCACCCCCAACAAGCGTAACGCGATACACAATTACTACTATCACGCGTGTAAGGCCACATGCACTAACTTTTTCGGACGGACAGTGATAAAAACACTAACCTTCCCAGAGTTAGGTTTTAAAATCACGAAAAACGCTTATTAGAAAAGATAACATTAGATGGGTTTACGTTTGAAAACATTACAGTACCCAGACAGCACATCTTCGAAACAGGAGGTAGAAGAAATTGCATATTTTGAACGCAGCCACTTAGCTCTTTTAAATTTGTATATTTGGGTTCCTTAGGGCTTGCTGACAAAGAATATGTAAAACGTTACGCAAATAGTCTAGGAATTAACAAGTTATAACCAAAATAAAATAGTGGGGATGCCTGACAGCATGAAATCATTTCTGCTCATAAAAGTTTTTTATAACGTGTTTGAAAAAACCTTACGTACGGAAATAGCCTACCATGTAAACTCCAAATTGATTGGAGCGCAACAAATATAAGACTAAACACGATTGGTCGGACTATAAATACTATCTTTGGTTGTTAGGGGAGACGTAGGAAGGTAAAATTTTTTCAAACACTTGTCGAAACGTGGCTCCATTGGCCAGACTCGCTGATATAATCACTTAGGAGCGTTAGTTCGAGACCACTAGTTCAAATAAGCTTGATAAAGCAACAGTGCGTTGAAGCCAGCTCATATTTTTGCTAAATAAAAGCATGGAACATAAGCAGATGGGAATTTGTGCCAGTATTTGTGCCAGAATTCATTGCTAGTCAACGTATCTGTGTTTATTCTATGAATTGTGGTAAGCTTGAAACATTCAGTATCTTTTAATGAAAATTGAATGTGAATTGTTAATTTATGCCTGTATATATGTGTAGTTCAGTAGCAAACATGATGTAAAGCCTATAATGCTCCAGCCTGAACAGAAGGTGTCGGAGGAAAGTAAAACGGCATAGAATGGCCAAACAGTACACTGACACCTAGATGATTGACTAGAAAGAAATAATGCTGGAATTGCAGAGGCGTAGTAACCATTAAGGAGGTTAATACTGGTATAAAGTATTTCAGATGAAGCTGACAGTTGGCCTAACGCTCTGAACTCAATGTTTGTGATGTATTGTGCTCAGTGTAGAACTAGAGTATCAATTAGTTATGAAGTAGAAGGTACATCCTTCTTGTTTTCAGGGACCGTGGTCTTGATGGTATTGAGCAGCACCTGGTCAGAGCTTTGCTGAATCCAGAGTCGGACAGCATACTCCTTGGTCCATTTAGCTATCAGTGAGGTGTCTCCAGAGCACAGGGGAGAAATCGAGCAGAGGAGTCTTTTCCTGCTGCCATCACGCAAGATAAGCTGATGTGGCCAGCTGAGCTCAAAATTATGTACCCCCATCTTAAAATAACATTGTAACATAAACTTAAGAGGGGAAGTAAATTGTTTTAATATCAGGAACTGAGAACATCTCCAATACTAGTTCCAATAAAGACAAACTATTGAAGTCATGATGACAAATACCAACAGAGCTTGAACAAAACAAAACCAGTATTACCTCATATTACTACTACACAACTGACACACATAGGATACTTTTAATAATATATGTCATTACAATATTCATATTGATAAATTCTGTACATATAACTTGTAAGTAAAATTGATTGTGATTCCTGGTTCCCTTTGTATTTGAATCAGGACACATATTCATTCATAACAGCAATGAATACATATTGTTATTTGAAAAGTTATCAGTGACTCCTTTAAGATATCCTTTAGAGTGTTATATGTATGTGAGTGTCACAGTGTTGTCAAGTGTGGTGGAATAAATTAAATTTTTTATCTGTCTGTTGTTGTTATGACTTACACTTCATCATACACATACCCTAGACATACAACGTAGTCATCACACTAGTCCAGAATAATTCTGACTGAGATATATATATATATGTGGCAGCAAGTAAGGTTATCTATAATACACTACTCTTATTAGATATAGATACCTTCACAGCTGATCTCAGTCAGTACACTAAGTCCCCTATAAATATTTATAACATCCCACTTCACCACAAGCCTCAGCCTCAATCTGCAACCTCTTAGTCTCAGCCTCAGCCTCAAATTGTAACTTCTTAATTTCCCTTTCAGCCTCTAACTTTCTTTCGGCTTCAAACCTTCTTTCTTCGCGTTCAATAAATTTGTCACATTCCGTAGTGACATAGGCAACCATAACTTGCCCATCTAATCCTAACTCTTTTGCAGTCTGAACAGCAGCAGATCGAAACTTGGCCAGGTCCGCCATTGTCTATCAGGTAAATTTACACAATGTCTAACCAACAATTCAATCTCTAAATATATATCTAATGGACAACACAGGCACCGTGAGCTCAACCTTATTTAATTCCACCCAAGGATACCTTTTAATTCTTATATTCCCTGAAGTGAATTACCCCCAATATTTTTAATAGGTAAAGATTCAAAATCCCAAGAGCGAGACCCCAATATATGTGGTGAAGTGGGATGTTATAAATATTTATAGGGGACTTAGTGTACTGACTGAGATCAGCTGTGAAGGTATATATATATCTAATAAGAGTAGTGTATTATATATAACCTTACTTGCTGCCACATATGTATACCTCAGTCAGAATTATTCTGGAATAGTGTGATGACTACGTTATATGTCTAGGGTATGTGTATGATAAGGTGTAAGTCAAAACAACAACAGACAGATAAACAATTTAATTTATTCCACTACACTTGACAACACTGTGACACTCACATACATAAAACACTCTACAAGGATATCTTAAAGGAGTCACTGATAACTTTTCAAATAACAATATGTATTCATTGCTGTCATGAATGAATATGTGTCCTGATTCAAATACAAAGGAACCAGGAATCACAATCAATTTTAATTACAAGTTATATGTACAGAATTTATTAATATGAATCTTGTAGTGACATATATTATTAAAAGTATCCTATGTGTGTCAGTTGTGTAGTAGTAATATGAGGTAATACTGGTTTTGTTTTGTTCAAGCTCTGTTGGTATTTGTCATCATGACTTCAATAGTTTGTCTTTATTGGAACTAGTATTGGAGATGTTCTCAGTTCCTGATATTAAAACAATTTACTTCCCCTCTTAAGTTTATGTTACAATGTTATTTTAAGATGGGGGTACATAATTTTGAGCTCAGCTGGCCACATCAGCTTATCTTGCGTGATGGCGGCAGGAAAAGACTCCTCTGCTCGATTTCTCCCCTGTGCTCTGGAGACACCTCACTGATAGCTAAATGGACCAAGGAGTATGCTGTCCGACTCTGGATTCAGCAAGGCTCTGACCAGGTGCTGCTCAATAACGTCAAGACCACGGTCCCACAATTCATAGAATAAACACAGATACGTTGACTAGCAATGAATTCTGGCACAAATACTGGCACAAATTCCCATCTGCTTATGTTCCAGGCTTTTAGTTAGCAAAAATATGAGCTGGCTTCAACGCACTGTTGCTTTATCAAGCTTATTTGAACTAGTGGTCTCGAACTAACGCTCCTAAGTGATTATATCAGCGAGTCTGGCCAATGGAGCCACGTTTCGACAAGTGTTTGAAAAAATTTTACCTTCCTACGTCTCCCCTAACAACCAAAGATAGTATTTATAGTCCGACCAATCGTGTTTAGTCTTATATTTGTTGCGCTCCAATCAATTTGGAGTTTACATGGTAGGCTATTTCCGTACGTAAGGTTTTTTCAAACACGTTTAAAAAAAAATTTTATGAGCAGAAATGATTTCATGCTGTCAGGCATCCCCACTATTATATTTTGGTTATAACTTCTTAATTCCTAGACTATTTGCGTAACGTTTTACATATTCTTTGTCAGCAAGCCCTAAGGAACCCAAATATACAAATTTAAAAGAGCTAAGTGGCTGCGTTCAAAATATGCAATTCCTTCTACCTCCTGTTTCGAAGATGTGCTGTCTGGGTACTGTAATGTTTTCAAACGTAAACCCATCTATTGTCATCTTTTCTAATAAGAGTTTTTCAGGATTTAAAAACCTAACTCTGGGAAGGGTAGTGTTTTTATCACTGTCCGTCCGAAAAAAGTTAGTGCATGTGGCCTTACACGCGTGATAGTAGTAAGTGTGTATCGCGTTACGCTTGTTGGGGTGGCATTAATAGCGAGACGCGTGTTCAATTTTGCATGCGTTCCTGATTTTCAGTCCTCCCTTCTCTCTATCCTTTAGTCCATCTGTCTTTAGTTACGCCGTGTATAAAATGGAATGAATGAAATATTAAAATTAGGTCATTGATCAGCTTGGTATTTCAATGTTTTTGCAAGAAATACAGCACACGTTTCATTGAAGAAAGCGGGTAATAATACAGTAGGCTTTTACTATCAACGTGAAAGCGTTACAATTTGCAGACGAAGCATAAAACAAAAGGGGGATTTCGAGTACATTCTTTGTGACAGCACTGTTATTTTACCATTGCTCTTTTCTTTATTATATGTATTTATTAGGCTTTATATTTACCTTTTAATTTATATATGTGGATTAGAATATTTCACGACACTATACAGTATTGCACTGTGATAAATAATGACTAACTAAATATATAACATTTACGATCGAAATGCGGGGAGTCGCGAATAATATAATAGGATTGATTAATGGAATGGCCACCGTTAGTGCAGATAGTCTTAAATCGCATGCGTATAAGTCGATGACAATCTTACATTCCTAGAAAACTTGCAGAGTTGTGAAAACTAAAAAAAAAATATACTGTATATTTCTTTCTTTCTTCATTACTTCTTCTACCGCTTAACAGAGTGTAGAGGTGTCCCAGAGAACACAATGTCTCTTCGGCGGACATGCAATATATGATGAAGGGTAACCATCTTAGCGTGTCACAGAAAAGGGGTACTAACCTTTTCCATGTATTCCTTGTTGTTTGCAATGATTGTTTCCCTTTCCTTTAAAAGGGTGATGACTTTCCCCTGAAGAATAAAATTATTTTTTTTGGGTGCACATTTATTTTTATTACTTAAAAACAACTGTTTACATACACTGCATAATTAACAGAAGTGCAGCAATTAAGTAACTCAAACAGCATAACATACACTCATACACTCTCATCCCCGCACGTGCATGAATGAAGTAAGTCTGAACGCAAAGTGTATCCAGGAGTATGTTGAAAGATAACCCATGCATAATGTATGTCTTTTTAAAATTTAAATTAACGGTTCAAAAATGGCTTTATAATACAGACTAGGACTTATCTAAAAAAATTATGTGATAAAAAAGAAGTAAGCAAAAATGCTAGGTGATGAATTGTCCCCTGTGGCTCGGGGGGGGGGGGGGAGACTTCTATTGAGACTAAGAAAGAGTCTGACCCCTGCTCCCACCACGTATGTCGTAAGAAGCCACTAAAGTGAAGTTATGTATGGAGCTGGCAACAACACCATGTACAAAACTAATTTCTACAGAAACTGACTCTGCAAGAGCATATCAGTATTTAGGTGCAGTCTTACGGCACGTGCGCCCCATAATCCAATAATAATCTGATAGAGATGGAACGTAGGTGGTTAACAACGGACTACCCCCCAAAAAAGGCTATTGCAGCGCTACATGCATACTTCTACTGTAGAAGGAAATTAAGTCTAATTGACTTAAACTACGACTTATTTTTTTGTTTGGTGAAGACATGATCATAGTAGTCAGAGAGTGAAACTGTTAGCTGGTGACAGTATGCTGTGAGTTTGACGAAATCACTAGAACAATCATTCTTAATGTTGTAGTGGCCCCGTACCCTTTTATAGCATCTTAAGAAGCCTCAAGCCCCTTAACAGCATTTTATCAACATAGTCCATTCTTAGATTTTTAAAATGCATATTGAGAACAAGATATAAATGCTGAAACTTTCACTTTCTCTCAGTTAAAAAAATGCGCACGCAAATACACACACACTCACTACTCTCTTTTGCAGATCCAATCATAAAATAGAATGCCCGATAGTTGTAGTCTCATAAAGTAATCTGGACTACAAGTCTAGACTGTTGACACTCACCTCTCCAATTTCGCTGATCAGTTTTTCCAGTTTTTCAATCCTACACTGGGCATTGAAGAGGTCATTTTGAAGTATCATTAAGCTCTCTGTCTCTCATTTGGTCTCTCTCTCTCTCCGAGACTCTATGTCACATTCTCTCTTTCTCTCTGTCTTGTAGGATCCCCTCTCTGAGTCTTATATCTATCTTATGGAGTCTCTATCACTCTCTCTCTCTCTCTCTCTCTCTCTCTCTCTCGCCGGTAGGTCATTTTGAAGTATCATTTTAGTCTGAAACGTTTAGAAATATTTTTTAATGCTCTCTGTCTCTCATTGTCTCTCTCTCTCTCCGTCTCTATGTCACACTCTCTCTATCTCTCTGTCTGTAGGATCCCCTCTCTGAGTCTCTATCTCTTTATGAGTCTCTCTCTCTCTCTCTCTCTCTCTCTCTCTCTCTCTCTCGCCGGTATCTTAGAAGAACACTGATGTTGGAGTCAGTTTTACAGATGAACAATAGTTGAAACACAGGATGCTTAGGGGTATCCCATTGTCAGTCACATTTACAAGCAGGAAACAAACATGAAAAATACGGAAAGGCTAATGCTAATAAAGTAGCATCAAAGCCTTCCACAAAGGCATACACACAACTATCCACTCGTCCCTGTCTGTCTGAATATTTATCTATATCTGTCTGTCTGTCTGTTCTTCTCACCATCGCTTCACGCTGGGGGTCCTGAACGTGCTCACACCCTTTGTGCATTGCGCCGCTCTCTGATCGACTAAATAGGCAACGCTAGGTCTTAGCAGATCTTACGGGCAGTACCCATTTTTATTTATTCTTTCATGTTTCTACTTAGCTCTCGCTTCCTTTAATGTTCCTGACAAAGACATTGTGGCCGCAACGTTGGCTTTTTTTTTTTTGTCTTAATAAGACGAATCACCTTTTTTTTCGATTTTTTGTTCATATTCATCCACCTCATAGACACGGTATAGTACAGTACAGTACATACAGTAAAAAGGTGAAGGGAGCTCCATAGCAGATACTGTCGTAGGAGAGTAAAGTGTTAGAGACTTCATACTAGGTCCAGCATCGAGAGGTGGAGTGCCAGTTCCCTTCCTCGCTGCCTTTTCCTTCTCTAACTCAAAGCCAGGTACCCATTTACGGCTCGGTAGACTGGAGCGTGTCGGTACCGTGGTTCGAACCCGGCACCTTTGCCGCGAGAGACCAGCGCTCTAACCACTCTGGACGTTGTACATACAGAACAGTACAGTAAAGTACAGTACAGTGCAGTACAGTTCAGTATAGTATAGCATATAGAACAGATTACTTACCACCTCGTCCCACACATCATCGTCTGAGACAGTGCTGTGAGACTGGGAGGAGAAGGAGTTCTCAGAGTCCACCGACTTGGCGTCCTCCTCGTACCCGAAAAATGTCTCCTTCACTCCCATGTTCTGCAAATATATTTGATATATTGTATTGATTCCTGCATTAGTAATGAACATGTTTGACACATTCGTGCTGGGCAGATCAGTTAAATCTGTGTTTCCCAAAATGTGGTAAGCCTACGCCTAGTGATTACGTGTAAGGGTTTCAAAGGGTACACGGCAGAGTTTTTTTTTAAATTTTGATTTATCATACTATTTTTAGAATCTACAATATATATCCGCTATTCTATCAGAATAATGAGTTACGTTGATAGGTACGCTTTTGGTCCTTTCACTGTTTCTCCTTTCACTGCTTCTCCTTTCACTGCTTCGCTTCTCTTTGTCCTATTGTGCTGAGAAGATTTTCATTGTTGTAGTGGGTTTGATGGTACTGTATGGTTGTGATATTACCTAGTGTGATGCATGAGGTCAGCTGTGAAGGCTCCTGAGATAAATGTAGCTGTGAATTTACAGAAGGCCCTTCTTGCTACCACTTACGACCTCACACATATCTTTTTTACTAATGAATGTGGCTACGTTAAAATCTAGGGTACTGATATGTAATGTGTTGTGGTAGATTACATACACACACACACAGATATTTAATAAGTCTAATAATATTAATAAAATTTATAACACACTGAACTAACTCAAGCTGTTTAAATTTTTGATATTAAATTTTCTTTAAGTTTATTTGTTCTGAACCAAGGTTTTATTTTGGTCAGAACATATGAAAGGCTTTGAAATTATGAATGAAATGCATGAATATATGTCATAATAAAATAGAAAATGTGTACATATGTATTTCAAATGACTGGTTAATAGTAATTATCTTAAGATAGTCCCAGGAGAACTTATTTCTAGATATGCTGTTGGGGTGATATCATCACTCCCTGTCTATGACTACCAAACATTGTCCCTTTATTGATGGGAGTAATACAAGTTTTATTTCCCAAAATTTTTGTGGGTTCTAGTGATGGTAATATAGTTGGTGTGTTAGTTAGTAAATAAGTTGGTGAAGGTCCAGCAGGCCAGACGCTCACGTATCTTGACTGAGTAGTTCTGGTGCTGGAATCTGGTGGCCCCACCTCTCCGTGCTTGGGGGCAATATAAGGCTGCTCTGACAAAATACTAGACTGCACTGGTCCACACTTGTATATATCAACACATCATTTGACACCACTTTGGTGCCAAACAGAAACTCACACTTCTGCAACAAAAGTATTGGGTCATGTGTCAGAACTCTACCTCCTGAGCCACTTCTGCACACAACACTACACAACAACACCACATAGACGGGGTCAGATCTCTCTGACCATACAGCACATCTTACCAAGTTGGTTTCACATAGTACTAGTTCCCCAAGACTTCATATTCTGAAATATGTTCATTAGCTTCCTGCTATTGAATAAGATAGGTGATATGTTCCACTGATCTCAACACCTGATCCGCCCTTCATAATCCTTGCTGGCGTTTATGTATTTTGTTTGTCTCTAGACCCTGAACTTGGGCTGGGGATCTAGAGCGAATCCTTACTTGTTGTAAGGGATAGATTTTGATATGGCAGTATCAAATCACTCGAAACATTAAACAATATTAAAATATACACAGAAATACTTTCATTCTTACCAGATTAGGAATAGAGAACACAGTTATATTCTAGCAAAACTCAGCTGAGCTGCTGGCTCTAGTATGGCGTCCCTCTAAATATTGCAATTAGCTTCTGGGAATTACACCACTGAAGAATTACTGTGTCTACTACTGGACAATTTATGTTGAATGGCAAAAATGCGCGTCTGTGCGCCGATAATATGATTATCTGTGGCCAATCACCGACTTTCCCCCTTTCAAATTTCAAACCTCCTACCAAAAGTCAATTCAGTCATACCTCAGTCAAGTATGTATTATTGTCTGTTGGTCCGTCTGTCTCTACTTGCTTTTTCATAAAAAACACGCTTGGTTCTACATGCCTTTTTACACGAATCGGTCTCTAAAGTTATTTTTAGCCACAATTTTCCACTATTTCCCCCTCTCTTTCATTCCAACTAGATTTTAGCACTTGATTCTCAAGGCCGCAATTTTTGAAAATTAGTGACATTTTTTTTTTACAGTGCAGTCGCTCGCTGATATGAACAACACAGTCTTTTGTCAATATCTTCATTATTATCTATCCGTCTGTATAAATGAAAGCATATTATTTCTCTGCTCAAGATGGGCTATCAGACTAGCTAGGTTTTATATTCCTAACATTATTATTAAGAAAAAGTTACTTTTTCAAGGTTAGTTGTTTTTTTTTTAAAATATGTTCGAGCATCTTCTGTAATGCGTTTGCCGCTGAATTCAAATAAAAGGACTCAGTATCGTAAAAGCGTCCAAGAAATGACTGTTGCGTATAATAGCTAAGGTCCCTTTTGTCCATTTCTTTACATTGTGTCAACTTGGGGACGTGAATTTTTTTCCTTTCCCCACCAATTGCGTCTTTTTAGCCTTGCTAGTTTCAAGCACGTGTTCAGTCATATTTTTTTCTTTTTGATCTCCGTTCCCTCCCGTCTCCAAGGGTAAACGTTTTGTCTTCACGTCTAACAAGTTAGTTTCCATGGCGGGTAGTGAACCGCGGCATGGGCGATCATGTCTTCTAGTAGCTTACGCATTATTTTTATCCCTACATTTTATCTTTGGAGATATTTTAACGTTGTATCACGGTTAAATTTATCACAATTGTGACAGTTGCTATTTGTTTACTCCTATAATTCATTTAATTGCAATATTTGTTGATTTTTTGTTGTTGCTTATGTTATTTTAATTAGTTATTTAAATTATTATTTCTGTATATATTACTCGTATATATTCATTTCTCTAATTATTGCCATACAGTTTAATAACTTTACTTTAGTTACTTCTATTTATTGTCATAAAGTTTTATAAACCTGCTTAAATTAGTTTTATTTATTGTCATAAAGCTGTATAAACCTGCTTGAGTTCGTTCTGTTATTGCCATAACATTTATAAACCTGCTTGAGTTGCTTCTATTTATTGTCATAAAGTTTTAGTTTTATTTATTGTCATAAAGCTGTATAAACCTGCTTGAGTTCGTTCTGTTTATTGCCATACAATTTATAAACCTGCTTGAGTTACTTCTATTTATTGTCATAAAGTTTTATAAACCTGCTTGAGTTAGTACTATTTATTGTCATAAAGTTTTATAAACGTGCTTGAGCAAGTACTATTTATTGTTATAAAGTTGAATAAACTTGCTTGAGTTAGTACTATTGATTGTTATAAAATTTTATAAACTTGCTTGAGTTAGTACTATTTATTGTCATAAAGTTTTATAAACGTGCTTGAGCTAGTACTATTTATTGTTATAAAGTTGAATAAACTTGCTTGAGTTAGTACTATTTATTGTTATTAAATTTTATAAACGTGTTTGAGTTAGCACTATTTATTGTTATAAAGTTTTATATTGAGCTAGTACTATTTATTCACACGTGTGTTACCGGGGCCCGAAAGGAGAGCAAAGAATAGTAACACTGTTCTCTATCATGCATGTCGTAGAAAGCGACTAAGGAGGGTTGGGCATGGGGCTGGTACTCCATCCTGTAAAAAAATTAAAACCACAAAAAAACTTCAACAAACATGGACAAGTCAATTAAGGAAAATAAAACACAGCCATCCAAGACAGGAAAAGGTCCTCTCGCTGGGAGGCGTATGATGCAACACAGAGAAAGCCGAAAGGAGTCTGTGTTACTGACTAACCTTCTTTCTTCTAGGAGAACCTCCAGATTTGGCACCTGGAAAGTTCGGACATTGAACGAACTTGGGAAAGCGGCACAAGTAGCAGCAGAAATGAGGGAATATAAAATTGAGGTTCTGGGACTGTGTGAAACAAAGTCGAAGGGGGTAGACAAGAAGAAACTCATCACAGGTGACTTGGTGCTGTCCTCGGGACATGAAGAAGAAAGTTCACACCACAGTGATGGGGTAGCTCTTATGTTATCTAAAGAAGCACAGATAGCACTCATTGAATGGGAAGCCGTTGGACCCAGAATAAAAACAGCTACTTTTAAAACAGCTAAAACGAAAATAAATGTAAATGTCATCCAATGTTATGCACCAACTAATGACAAAAAAGAGTCTGTGAAAGAAGCATTTTATACCAGACTGCAGGAAATTATGGATAAAGTAAAAAGAAGAGACATCACAATTTTGATGGGTGACATGAATGCAAAGTTAGGTACATTCAACACCGGCTTTGAAGAAGTCATGGGAAAACATGGGATAGGAATAATGAATGAAAATGGGGAACTATTCTCAAACTTCTGTGCTTCAAATCAATTGGCTATAGGAGTGTCACAGAGGTTTTGATCATTTAATTGCCTATATCTTCCTCTTTTTCTGTCACCCGTATTCTCCATTTTTATTATCACTCTTTACCTTTTTCCTGTATTTTTCGCATTCGTTGCGAAAAATATATTTCTTTTTGTTGCTGTCATTTTTGACGGAGTCATCTGTCAAGTTATTTGCTTATGTTTTTATCATAAGAATAATTGTGTCTTTACCTGCGATGTCAGGTTGATTAGGGGTTGTCTTCCCTTGTTTATTCATTCATTGTGTTTGACCTTTAGGGTCAAAGGTAGACAGTTCTGGCGTATGCCCATAGGCAGGGTTTTTTAAGCGGGAGTTGAGTTAGACTTCCGGCAAGCCGTGAAGTGTCCTGGTTTTTCTGAAGGGACCAAGGGTCCATTGTGTTTTTCGGGGAGAATCTTCGAAGTGACTGCGATGGCAGTTTTCCCCAGTGAATCTCTGTGCGTTGGAATGACAGCAGAGTTCCTTATTATGTTCTGTGGATTCGGTTACAGGTAATACCGACTTTTTTCCATTACTATGCTTTCGGTGGCAGAACATGTTAGAAGATTGCCTAGTCTGTGAACTGCAGCTCACCGATCCTCCATTTCAGAACTTATATTTTGTGCTCGAGGTAGCCATCCAAGACTATTAGTCTTTATATTGTCCAGAAATCCAGTGACGAAGATATATTGTGGGAACCGCAGATTGGCGGTATTTATGTCTACAATAAGCATTACTGCAGGGTTGATGGTAACCTGCTTATCAGAAGTACACAGCTGACGTCAGAACGAGGACTGTGTTCTCGGCTAATGTACTACAGCCTAATACAGTGCAATTGGCGGGGAATGCCAAGTTGCACCTATGTGTCAAAGTGATTAAGGTATCTGACGCGTTTAGTCAGTGATACCAGGGCGACGCCACGAACTGTCATTATTGAAGAACATTGTATTGACCATGCACGAATATTCAAATGTTTACCAGCTTGCTGAATGCCTAATGTATACCTATCGATTTCCGGTCAGCATGACCTTGTTACACTGACTGTTCCTGTTGATACCATGTGTGTTCTCGTCAATAAATGTTTTGAAACGTGCCTGCAGTGTCCAAGCATCCTTGACTACTGCATGTGAGTGTATGGGTTGCAGGGTCTACATATATACGAGCCTAAACACATTCGCGCCTTCATTCGCACCCACACTCAGTTCATCATACGCTCGCACTACACACCTAACAACATGTATACTGTCTTGGGCCAGTGATCACCTCAACAAGAGAAAAAGACAGTTACACTTTTCCATCATCGTTTTCTTTCTCATACTGACTGGTAACCTTATTGCATCAGATGTCAGTCGCGCAGGTAGACGAGAATGTGCGAAAAATTCGTTTCGCTGGACATAGAGCAGACTTTATGTCTACATTTGCACCTGTCACGCGCGGGTTTTTCGGCTGAGCGCTCAGGAAAGGCGTGATTACTGACATCTCTACGACGCAGTACGAGACAGTTGTCTGGAAATCCCAAACTGACACTACATGCACGGTGGGCCCTGGTAGCGTGAGGCGTGAAAACGAGAAGTGTCAGTTATGGGAAATGCTTATAGTTAATGGGAGGTGTTAGGGAGAGTGAAGGGGAGAGACCGGCGCCTTTTCGGGTTTGGAAATTAGCGCGCGGCTTTTGTCTATTTTCAGATATCTATAGCAGAAGCTTAGAATATTCACTGATTCTCCATTTTACAGTAGACGTGGTCACTTCCTTCTAGAACACTTAAACGTATAAGTGATGTCTCAGTTTCGTTGTGATACGTAGTTCTGTTTGAGGTAAAATATTATATATAATAGATCTCTAGTATCGTGTGAAGTGATAAAGTGTTTAATCGCCTATTTCATTTTAAACTAGTTCTGTGTGCAGAGTGATTATTTTAATAGTTTGTTATATTTCTTTAGTCGACGAGTTACAGTGGAAAGCAAGATAATTATAAATTTCTAGCTAAACCCATTCGGCTATTTAAACAATTGCATTTAACTGCTAATACTCAGGCAAAGTATATTTTTTCTAAATAAACTTATAAATGCTAGATGCATCATGAGTGGTGACGGAAATACGCAGATATTCCTAATTCATGATGAGGGATTTTTTTATATAACTTATTTCACGGGAAGTTTTAAATATAAGTCAAGCGGTAGGCTTGCAGTTTAAATTATCAGTTATATTGAGTACATAATATGTAAATATTTCATATGTTGTTTTCTTCATTCAGTGAATACTGGGGTGAACCCAACTTGCCGGCGTTTAGTAGTAAAGAGACATACCTGTGAGAAGAATAGACATTTCCTATCTTTAACCACGTGGGTTGTTTCAAGTAACACTGGTCTGACAGTGCACGTGCCATCAGAGATAGACAGTAATACCAATCCCACTAACGGTTTTCTAAAGACTAAATGTTGATACTGGGCCTTTGAGCCAGACTTTATTTCTTCACAATAAACTCAAATATACATGCTGCTTGGCGGCGAGAAAAATTACAAGAAATAACATTAATATTTCCGACAACTATTGAAAGAGTGGATAGTGAACCAAGACTGTCTGTTGAGAGCAGTTGTCCACTGGTCATCTTTTTCCAAATTCAGGGAATCCTCGTGTTTCTGAACTCTGTGTGCCCGTTTAAACTTGCTTAACAAAACCTGATTCAAGTGACATTAACAGTAAATCTAAAATTTAACTGGTGAAGTGAACGCTCCCCGAAAAACAGTGGAAGAAACCTGTAATTGTAGAGCTGGGATTCGCTTTATCCAAAGAATACAGATTCACTATAGAGAAGTGTCCTATGGTTGCGCCAGACGGTGAACAACATCAAGTTTTTTTTAGGTAAGCACGTGTGCCAGGGTACCCTGATGAAAGAACCGAGTGAAAGTGACGGAAGTGTGTTCGTTGTTTAATGCACTCACTTGTTGTATTTTTTAGGCAAGATTTTGCTGCTTAAGTAAATTGTTCATTTAGAATAGATACTGCTGTCAAAGTCAGTCTATACCTTCTAAGGGGGACAATAGTAAACCCTAACCATATGTATTTGTGACTCTTTGGGCCATCATCTGTCTCATAACGGGGCTGTGGGCTAAACCTAGAGTTAATATCATAACGGGGCTATCATCCTTGTAGCATTCTCTTGATATTTTATGACTATTTGTATATGCTTTGATGTAATTTCTATGTGTTGTGAAGAAATTTTAAATGATAATTAAAATTTCCCTTGGAATTAATCAGCGTGTTGGTCAGCTCGTTCTAGAATATTTATATAAGTGTTGTTATAGGTTTCCCACGTCTGTGTGTTTAACTGTCGTCACGTGTATGTGCGTGCCCGTGAGTAGATAGAAATATATGTAATATATATATCTGTGTTGAGACTGTCTGACGCTGTAAAAGCTGTCGTAGAAGATAGGTGAGAGAGAGAAGAATTTTTTTTTCCTTTCAGAGACAGCCTCTTTATCACAGTCTATCATTTCATTTGTGGAAATTCTATTTTTTTTTTCTAAACTCTCACTGTGTCTATCACCTAATCTAACCTATTCAGAAGGGACCAACCCAAGTCTTAATTCCCCTATCCAAAAATCTACGACAAGGAGGAAGCATGCTTCCACATAAGAGAATACACAAGGCAACATGGATATCACCAGACCATAGAACAGAAAATCAGATTGATCATATATGCATAAACAAGAAGTTTAGATCATCATTGCAGGATGTAAGGGTATATAGAGGAGCAGATGAGGCATCAGATCACCACCTTCTGATAGCCAAAGTAAAAATGAAACTCAAGAGATATGCAACAAAGCAAAGTTATAAACAACAATTTAATGTAGGACATCTAAGAAATCAAGAAACAAGAGACAAATTTGCGGTCACAATATCTAACAAATTCCAAGTGCTCCAACAGCTGGAAGATGTAGTGAATACGGAAGACAATTGGCAGCAAATCAAAAATATATAAAGTAAAAAAAAAAAATTGTATGAAATCAGTTTTACAAGTTAACAGTACACAGGAAATACGGGACGTTTCGGGTTTCACCTTTCATCAGCCACAGTTACAAATAGGTGACAAGGGCAAGTATTTACATACAGGTCAAAGAAATACGAGGATGAGAAACATATACAAAAAAAAGCAATACAAGCAGATGAAAAAGTAAAAAACACAGGTGATGAGCGAAAAAAAAAGAACAACAATAACGCAAGATACAGAAGAGCGCTAGTCTGGTAACGTCTTTGGAAGTTTTTTTATTCCACGGATATAACTACTTAGATCAGGGCTGGTTTTAGCAATTTTGTTAATTCCTTTTGCGTTTCGTTGATTATTTACTTTCTTGTTTCGATATTTCTTTCTGGTTTTGCGATTTTCTTGCGTTATTATTGTTCTTTATTATTGCTAACAGGGAAAAACAAGAAAACAAGTTGCCTCATAAAAGACAAGAATGGAAAACTGCTCAGCAATATACAAAAGCAAATGAAGAGGTGGATGGAATATTTTGAGGACCTCAATAGACCAGCTCCACAGAACCCCCCCCCCCCCCCCTAGACATCCAGCCAGCAGAAGAAGAGCTACAAATTAACGGTGAAAGACCAACGAAGGAAGAAATAAAGAAAGCCATAAAGCTTCTAAGAGATGGAAAAGCGGCTGGACCCGATGGCATTCCAGCAGAGGACATCGAAGCAGATATCGACTCGGCTACAGAGATGTTATATAAATTACTTGGTAAAGTCTGGGAAAAGGAAGAGATACCAGCAGAATGGAAGGAAGGATATCTGGTTAAGTTGCCTAAAAAGGGAAATTTACAAGAGTGCACAAATTATAGAGGAATAATGTTACTATCAGTGCCAGGAAAAGTATTAAACAGGATTATCTTTGAGAGATTAAAAGAGTCCGTAGACAAGAAACTGAGAGATGAACAAGCAGGTTTTCGACAAAACAGATCCTGTTACAGACCAGATAGCCACTTTAAGAATAATAGTTGAACAAAGTCTGGAATGGAATTCACCACTATACATTGGATTTGTGGACTACGTAAAGGCATTTGACAGTGTAGACAGAGAATCACTTTGGAAATTGATGAGGCATTATGGAGTTCCCCTGAAGATCATTAATTTAATAAAGAAAGCATATGAAGACATGACATGCAGAGTTCTTCATGAAAGACAGTTTACAGAATCGTTTGGGATCAGAACGGGAGTGCGACAGGGATGCCTCTTGTCTCCATTTCTTTTCTTACTAGCAATAGACTGGGTTATGAGAACATCGACAACACACAACAGAAATGGAATCCAGTGGACTCTGACTAAGCAGTTGGATGATCTGGATTTCGATGATGGCTCTTCTGTGCCATAACCGTAATCAGATGCAGGACAAAGTGAAAACACTCGATGAGAGGTCACTGCAATTCGGTCTGAAAATACACAGGGAAAAGACAAAAATAATGAGAATAAATGCAGGTAATGATAACAGGGTTGAACTTGAAGAAATACCACTACAAGATGTAGAATTGTACACATATCTTGGCAGCAATATAGACAAAGTTGGAGGGACAGACAGTGATATCAAAATAAGAGTACAAAAAGCAAGAGGAGCTTTCATTGCACTGGAAAATATATGGAGATCAAGAGAAATCGGATCCAACACGACAATAAGAATCTTCAACTCAAATGTGAAGTCAGTACTATTGTATGGCTCTGAGACATGGAGAACAACAAAGACAACAACCAAAAAGCTACAGACTTTCATAAATGGGTGCTTGTGTAGAATAGAAGGATTAAAATGGTATGACAAGGTTACCAACGTGGAACTGATGACAAGAACCAGACAAGTGCCAGTGGAACAAGAGATGAGAAGAAGACGATGGCGATGGATAGGACACACACTGAGGAAACCTGTTGATAGCATTACAAGGCAGTCCTTGTTCTGGAACCCCCAGGGCAAGAAGACAGAGGTAGACCAAGAAGCACATGGAGAAGAGAGCTGGAAACAGAGCTGAAAATGATGAGGAGAAAGTGGAAAGAACGTGAGATGATGGCACGTGACAGGAGGACTTGGCATGTGTTTGTTGAAGGCCTATGCTCCTTTCGGAGTGAAGGGTTATGATGATGTACTACTTATTGTCATACAGTTTTATTAACCTGCTTGAGCTACTACTATTTATTGTTATAAAGTTTTATAAACCTGCTTGAGTTAGTACTAGTTATTGTTATAAAGTTTTATAAACTTGCTTGAGTTAGTACTATTTATTGTCATAAAGTTTTATAAACTTTCTTGAGTTAGTACTATTTATTGTTATAAAGTTTTATAAACTTGCTTGAGTTAGTACTATGTATTGTTATAAAGTTTTATAAACTTTCTTGAGTTAGTACTATTTATTGTTATAAAGTTTTATAAACTTGCTTGAGTTAGTACTATTTATTGTCATAACGTTTTATAAACTTGCTTGAGTTAGTACTATTTATTGTTATAAAGTTTTATAAACTTGCTTGAGTTAGTACTATTTATTGTCATAACGTTTTATAAACTTGCTTGAGTTAGTACTATGTATTGTTATAAAGTTTTATAAACTTTCTTGAGTTAGTACTATTTATTGTCATAAAGTTTTATAAACGTGCTTGAGTTAGTACTATTTATTGTCATAACGTTTTATAAACTTGCTTGAGTTAGTACTATGTATTGTTATAAAGTTTTATAAACTTTCTTGAGTTAGTACTATTTATTGTCATAAAGTTTTATAAACTTGCTTGAGTTAGTACTATTTATTGTTATAAAGTTTTATAAACTTGCTTGAGTTAGTACTATTTATTGTCATAACGTTTTATAAACTTGCTTGAGTTAGTACTATGTATTGTTATAAAGTTTTATAAACTTTCTTGAGTTAGTACTATTTATTGTCATAAAGTTTTATAAACGTGCTTGAGTTAGTACTAGTTATTGTTATAAAGTTGTATAAACGTGCTTGAGTTAGTACTATTTATTGTCATAAACTTTTATAAACTTGCTTGAGTTAGTACTATTTATTGTTATAAAGTTATATAAACCTGCTTGAGCTAGTACTATTTATTGCCATACCGTTTTATAAACCTGCTTGAGTTAGTACTATTTATTGTCATAAAGTTTTATAAACGTGCTTGAGTTAGTACTAGTTATTGTTATAAAGTTGTATAAACGTGCTTGAGTTAGTACTATTTATTGTCATAAAGTATTATAAACTTGCTTGAGTTAGTACTATTTATTGTTATAAAGTTTTATAAACCTGCTTGAGCTAGTATTATTTATTGCCATAACGTTTTATAAACCTGCTTGAGTTAGTACTATTTATTGTCATAAAGTTTTATAAACTTACTTGAATCAGTATACCTTCATTTACCCCTGTGCCATGTAGTCAGTAAATCAATGCGTTTCTCTCCCCACTCTTTCTCTAATTCTTCCTCTTTCTAAGATGACTTTACCATTAATATTTTTAACATTTACTGCAATACTTTCTAGCTTCTTTTCTCATGACGTATCCTAGCAATGTCTACTATTTTCGACTGTCACAGACATTAAATGTTTCAACTGTTCAGTTAAAATTCAACAAAGAAATAACAGAACTCTGAAGAAGACGTTGAAACATTATTCCTACCTTCTCTGCAGATCCTGCTAGTCGTCTTTTCTTTATCCGATGTTGCATTAATTCAATTCTCCTATCTTTGTTCTGTAATTAAAGAGGAAGCGAAAACTGTAAATATATTTCCGTACTATTTACTCTTACGCTGATATAACAAGGTTGTAACATTTCTAATTATACTGTTTCTTTCAAATCACAAATTTCATTAAATTGCAATCAGCGGATTAAGTAATTCAATTGAACTAAAAATATGTTCGACAACTAGTGTTATCTTAAAGGAAAAAAAAATGTCACCGAACAAAGGACCCAATTAACTTTTGATTATGAATTATGGAACTGGTACCTACCGCGCACGCCTGTCTCAATGCATTGACGGTTTTCTTTGCTTCCATCATTTCTTTTCTTAACTCGTCCGTTTTTTCCGTCTGTCCTTCCATGTTGGTCTTCTCGGTCTGTGCCTCACTCAGATTTCTGCTGAGCTGCAGCACACGAAGTTTGGAATGTTCCAGAAGTTCTTGCTGATGATGGAAGAAACAGTGGAAAAACTTATGTGCATCTAATAAATGGCAGTCGTGATGTAAAACCTATTGCCAGAGAAACCACTGCAAGCGCAGGTGAATGCCTAGTGCAGGCTTCTTGCAAGGGGATCAGCAGGTAGTGTTGGCTACATGCTACATAAGGAGAGATGAGGAAAATTATGATGATGAGGAGGAGGAAGAGGAGGATGAATAAATTACTATTAACATTGAAGGCGAATCTCTCATCGATGTTAACAATTGTAAACTTGCATAACGATTTAGATACCTTACGTTAAGTCGTGTTAGCATCATACTCTCACCTGTCCCGACTCCGGCCAGTCAAAGTGTTAACATATAAGTGTGACCGGGAGGCCAGGATTTTGCTTTTGACAGAGAAAATTGGAGTAATTAATTTTCGACCTGAGTCGGCGGTGTTTATTTGTATCCATCTTGGTGTTATCACACCCACGAGTTAAAAGTCTAAAGAAACACACTTTGCCATCTTTGAGGATGTCAAACATATGTGACGCGATGAGTCGTAATAAAAGACGGTGTTCGTTTATGACCATCCTGACGGAAGCAGGACACATCAGACTACCTTTGATGTTGGAGAATGTGTGAGACCGGTGAGTCGTTGGACTGAGATAATAGATGAAGCGATAATATTATTACTATAGAGTAAGCGGAAGAGCTGAGTACGATTTGGAAAGCGCACCCAAGAAAAGCTTTGCTAATAGAAGCTAAAATTCTGACATCAAAGATTATCTCACGTCGTCCAGGCTGGGCATTCCGATAAATACGGCCATTGGAGTTGCCAGACGTATTAATTAAGGCAAGTCAGGTGAAATCATACATCATCAACGACTGGGTGTGGCGTCAATAGCAACATAAAGTGGGTTACATTAACACATTGCCAATCTGCACTTAACCTATTACAAGCCTACAATACGTGAGTAGGCGGGTCAGGCCAGATTGAAAGTGATTGAGAAGAAGCAGGCAAAGACAAGGTGATACGATTGTGGACTGCATAAGACATCGGATTCGCCCCTCGGATAGAGGTGGGCTTAACTTAATGTACTAGAAGACTTTTATACGGAAAATGTAAAATTTAAACTCAGACGTTTGTATGACCGAGAGCTAGAGTTCAATGGCATGCCCAAAAAAGTCTACTTGTGCGATATTCTCCCAAAAATGATACTCCGATGAAATTACTGGTTCCCTATCGCATATTTGCTACCTGTGCTCCAAAAACGATCCATGTCAGAGTCCAGCGATCTGTGCTGGATACATAGTAGCTAGCCTCCTCCACGCATAACTGGCTATGGGGAGAATGCGCCCTTGGGTGGTAAACCTCAGCTTTTTTTTTTTTTGGCCTGGTGTTCCTTTCGACGTGTTTTATTCTCTGCTTCTTGTTGTAAAACTTTCTTTTCACCCGATATGCAGTAGTGGTCCAACAGGGGCCAAAACTCAAGAGTATCTAAAGTGGGTCGTCAAAGGTGTCTACCTTCGCACAAGATTACTCTTGGCAGAGATGTAGATAAAAGGGTAATGACGCTTCTATCTCACGGTAATTTTCACAAGATAATTCAGAAGTCAAGAACAATGCTGCATAGGACCGAGCAATTGTTAACTTATATCTGTCCGTCACCTTTTGTGAAGAATTAAGCAATGGTTATAGCCCGTTCAAGCCCCAGTTGGTGTAATCCAACGAAATTATTGGCTCTATATATGTAAAAATATCTTTAGATGTCTATATATATATGTGTGTATATATTAAAGAATCTTGCTCATACGTTTGCTTTCGTACTTCTAGTAACGGAATAAAAAATTATTGTTTAGTTTTAAAATAACATGTAACAAATTTAATAGTCAATTAGTTTTAACAAGTTAAAATAAGGATGAAATGATGGTGAATTTGGGATAAAAGTCTTCATAGAGACTTGATAGGGGAGTTATAAAAGTCATTTTGCTGGTGCTTTTTTTTTTTTACAAGAACTTAACTCTAGGTGAGTCTTGTCGCCGTGGTTTACGTCACTTTTTTTTGGCGATGAGTGCACTTTTCCACATTACTCATCCCATGTTGGCGGTCAGTGTTAATGGTCTTCTCTCACACTAGAGGCGTAGTAACGTTGGTACTTCAAACCGTCTGATAGCTTGTAACCACGAACTTTTGGAAAAAAATAGAAAGGACAGATGCCTCTGTTAAGTACACTGAGTTGGAAGCTTAACAGGCCCATTGTCTCGCTGTCCACCCACCAATGTTAATCTCTCAGAAGAATTAAATTATTGAGTACACAGAGTAGCTCAAGGAAGATGATTAAAAATCGCCAGCACTCTTCAGGGTATTAAACTGGGGAAATGTGTCTGGACAGCGCGAATAATGGCGAGCCTGAATTACAATTAACAAAGTACATAGATCTCACAAAATGATACTATACACTTCAGGCACATGTGATGTAATCATCACTCATTACTGCTCCATTCGGAGTCTGGGGTCACCTCTGCTGTCGGCTTTCCGCACGACTAGCAAGAAACAATCACCAGCGCTTGCTGTAGTGGTTCATGAATATACTATTTTCATATGTTGAGGTTGCCAGCCATATATATATATATATATATATATATATATATATATATATATATATATATATATATATATATATATATATATATATATATATATATATATATATATATATATATATATATATATATATATATATATATAAAATAATATAAGGCGTTCAGAAAGTAATGCACCACATCGTTTTTCTCAGGAGCTGTTTATTCAAAAAGCATGAAATTTATACACAATATACGTGGATATGTCATGTAAACATCGGTATTATTCAACATAATCCCCATCAACTTGTACGGTTTTATGCCAGCGCGAAACAAGTGCATGTATTCCTAGCCCGTACCAGATTTTGTCTTGATCATGTAGCCATTTCTTCGCTGCGTGAATCACTCCTTCATCATCTTCAAACCTTGTCCCACGGAGTGCATCTTTAAGTGGACAAAATAGATGAAAATCAGAGGGTGCCAAATTGGGACTATAGGGTGGATGGGGTAGTACAGTCCAACCCAATTTGGTGATTGCTTCCCGTGTTGCCAGACTTGTGTGAGGTCGCGCATTGTCGTGAAGGAGAAGCAGGTCTGCTGGATTCTTGTGCGGCCAAACTCTGCGAAAACGTTGATTGAGTTTTTTCAATGTCTTAATGTAAGCTTGCGAATTGATTGTCTCTCCTCTTGGCATAACGTCCACAAGAATCACATCTTCAATGTCCCAAAAGACAGTGATCATGACCTTTCCAGCTGAAGGAATTGTCTTGAAATTCTTTCTTCGTGGTGATTGCGGATGATGCCACTCCATTGACTGTCTTTTTGTCTCAGGTTCAAAATGATGTGCCCAGGTTTCGTCACCTGTAACTATCTTAGCCAAAAAGTTCTCTCCATCAGCATTGAAACGCTCCAACAATTCAGAAGAAATTGCTTTCCTTTGCAATCGGTGGTCATTTGTGAGACTTAGAGGAACCCATCTTGAGCAAACCTTAGAAAATCCGAGAGTTTTTATAACTGCATTTGCACTACCAATGCTGATTGACAGCTGTAAGGCCAATTGTTGAGTTGTGATTCGCCTATCAGTAAGAATAATGCCCTCAGCGCATTTCAACATTTCTGCGTTGGTGGCTGTGGCAGAACGTCCACAGCGCGGCCGATCAAGCAGCTCCGTATCTCCACTTCCTGATTCTTTGATTCTCTGAACCCAGCGATTGACTGTACTCCTGTCGACTGCAAAACGTCCATACACATCACATAGACGCTTGTGAATGTTCACAACAGTTTCCTTCTCTGCAACGAGAAATTATATCACAATTCGCTGCTTATAACGCAAGTTGCTAACACGCTCCATTTCAACGGTTTAGGGCAGCCGTATTATTTGGCCGGTTGCGGTGCAATTTGGTGCATACAATTGGCACATGCCATATTTGAAGTGTGCAAAATTTCATGCTTCTATCTTCATTATTAGCTGAGAAAAACGATGTGGTGCATTACTTTCTGAACGCCCCTCGTATATCCACTTAGCAAGAAACAGGTAAAATTCACATTTATAAAATAAATGTTACACTTACCCCAATTGGGTTATACAATCTCCTCGCACAGTTTAGAATGGACGCAAGCAATTTAGGTTATATGCTTTCGAATCACTTGGCCTGAGAAATTCCTCTTATGACGGGTGTTCTGCGAATCACTTGGTCTGGAAATATTCTCTTATGACGAGTGATCCCATTTCTTAGGTTTCCAGTCTTGATATTTAAAGTCCTGGTCTCTTAAGTTTACAGTCTTTGTATTTGAATATGCGGGTTTACTTGTAAGTTCCAAAGTTGCCCAAATACTCGATCTATCACTTATAATTATGGAATTCTAAGTCCGATGTCTCACTGGCTTCTGGGAATTTGCTCGTTTGACGATGCGATGCAGTTTCTGATCTGTGTCTCTGATTTCGCTAGATTTTATTTTCAGTTTCCAGTTCAAATTATAGATTGTGCTTTTGCCGAATTTTCCAATGAAATTCAATGTATATTCCGGCTCACAAATCAAACCAATGGTTAGCTTTTTAGCACTATTTGAGTTGTGGTGTTTTAATTCATAATCTCCCCCTCGTGTTTTAAAATATTACATTTTAAAATTCCATCGCGTGACCTCTTTCATTATGTCGTAATTCTTCCGCCATCTCGCAGACATATGTGTGAACACATTTCGTGGCTTAATACTTTCCGCACAGATTTTCTACTTTGCCATCTTATCTGTAATAATTATGCAGGGGTGGTCAAGCGTACGCGCTTTGCGTATTTATCAACTGTGTTTCGCCCGTCCCTCAGACAGCTTAGTCAGACAGACAATATGGCTTTCTTTATGTCGATTGGGCGAGACCATCTTGGGTAAAAAGGCACCGTCGCTATGAAAATGTCGTCAGACTGAGTGAATGGATAAGCGTATAATCCACTGACCGGTCTAATTACCTGGTTATGAGATTCACCTGGGAATCTACACTTGGTGCGATCAGCAGCTTCGTCCTCCAAGGTCACTGGATATGTGTCCAGTGCTTTTATGTCTCTCGTGTACACATCCTTGAACCTCAGCTGCGGTCGTTAACGTTAGTATCAAACAAAATCTCATAAAAGATAATAACAGAATCTCATCAAAGTTTAGACACAAAATATCATCACTGAAAACAACAGACTAATTTACACTAAAGACTCATCAAAGTTAATAGCAAATATTCTAATCATAGTGTGGTGAATTAGTTGTTATTATTGGTTTCAATATTATATTAATGGTATCTGGTGTGAGGTCAGCTATGCAAGTCCCTGAGGTTTATTAAATACAAATAAGTTTACAGGGTACTTGTCTGCTTCCACCACGACCTCACCCGATTATATATCTTCCCCTACAGAAATGTATTGGTGTGTGTATGTTGTCTAGCAAGTGTCTAGGGTATATGCACTGTGATGAAATGTATGAACAAGACAACAACTACACCTATTACTAATAAACAATGATTAAACAAGTCACTGAGTAAAGTTTGGAAGGTAACTTACTTTTTTATAATTTATTTTCCTGTATCTAGTTATGCTTCTGACACAGGAATAATCAACTCAACATGATAATGAAATTATTTACAACTAATTATTTTACAACTGTCATTGAGTCGGTGTTATCCCACAATTACTTATATGTTTCAAGCTGGGAAAATGTCAAGTATTTCTTGCTCCTAGAAAAGGGTACAAGTTTATTGAACGTTTTTGTTCCTCACTGTCTGATACTCTATCTTTTGGGAAAACTGAGAGAGTGGAGTGTTTGTGATATCAATTTCCCAGACAAGTCTTATCTGAGGTATCTGGAACCAGGCTGGTTGAAGTATGTATAAACGCCAGCATCCACTGCCAAGACACGCTTCTGCTTCTATAGGTGAATCACTGTGTAGGCACTCAGTAGTTAGGCCTCACTGCATACTTTAAGGACAGGTGTTAGGTCACCTGGGCTCACTTTCACTCGTAGATGAAACTCGCAATCAAAGAAATTTTATACACCAAAATAGGGCGATATATGGAAACAAATCCAGATCGCTGACTGTGCAGAATTAGCAAACAAGACAGTACTCTTGCCTTGTCTATAACAACACGTCTTTAGTGTAAGAAATTTTTCATCTAGTGGCCCCCTATACCCAATACTAATTGGTTTTATACAACCGTTTAGTCTAGTACACTACAGCCAATCATAGACTGTTTAATGAATAGCGTTCCTTTTCAAATAAAACTGACCTCAAATATTCAAATTAAGGACTCCTTCCACTTTTACCCCACCTACCTACGGGCGAAACTGAGAAAGATTTTCAAGTCTATCTGTCTTCTGTCCAACTTCTTTATTTCTTAATAGTTTTAAATACTCATACATACTTATTAATCCTGCTGTTATCTATTCACAGTCAGTACATATTTATTCTTTTATGTCTTTCTAATGCCTAGTATCGTGTTGTTTCCTACAATGCTTCAATTAAAACATTTTCTCTCCTATTCCATTCAGTACGGCATTTTCAAAAGAAAAAAAATATAGGACGTTAACCTTAATTTTTTTCCTTTTATTTTAAACTACCTTATCGGACGTTAACCTTAATTTTCCCTTTTATTTTAAACTACCTTATGCATGCAGCACATTGCGTGTGTGTATATATCGTCTGCCAAATCCAACCGTGTGAATATATGTCCAGAACGCGGGTCGAGAAAAAGGGGGTCTTTCGAACGCCCGTCATGGTATTAATGTTAAACCGTGGCAAATCGTTTAGGCCCTTACTTCGGTATGCAAATTGAACGTGCTGTGGAATTTAGCGTTTGTTCACACAGATTTTACTACACATAGCTACCAGTACCTATGTCAGTCAAGCTCTAAAAAGAGTATAGAAACACACTGCAAGATAATCTCTAATTAAAGTTAATAATAGATCTCTTATAATCGCTTTTAAATCTTGTAAAATCTCATATAAACACTGACAACTTTATATACAGAAGAGTCTTTCTAATGAGAATGCAGATACTAGTACACGAGCAGAAATGGGTACTCATTAACTTGCCAGTATGTCAATCATTCGTATAGGGTCTGCAAGCAGCCATGCATTTTAAAGAGAAAAAATAGGGGAACTTTGATATTTGTGCTATTTTAAAATTTTAAAAAGATTAACACACACACAAAAAGTCCACAAGTGAGACTCACCATTTTTTTGTTTTCTTGCAGGACTTTCTCACTGCTGTCTTTGTAGGCTCGATTCTGAGCCGTGAGTTCCTTGTTCCTTTGTAAATACGCTCGACATTTTTCCACAAGTTCTTTGTTTCTGTCTTTATAGTCCTTCAGCTTTTTGGACTGTTAGTTTTAAAAAAAGCCAGCTCAACGCCATGAATAGCATGACAGGCAAAGTAAAAAATTTGAATACTGCAAATAAACTGAAAGATAATGCAGGTTTTTGCAAAGTTCTTATATATGTATTACCAAAGTGATCACTAATTTATAAGCAAAGCCTGCAATGTTCTTTGCTCAGTGGGTCATACGCCAGTAACCAGACCTTCAGTAGTTTAGTAGATATGTTCAATTGTTCTGTGATAGGGTGGGCGAGATGATGATGATGTTGTGATATTTGATCACTCTCTTGCACACTCGCAACCGACCCGATTCAACAATAAAACTCTGATTCTTAAGGCAGGGGCTGTATTTATTTCTACAACCCTATCAGTGACATTAAGAGCACACTGAAGCAAACATTAAACAAATAAACCAACAAACCAAACAAACACCCAGCCTGTGCTCGATTGCTAATGTGCTCAAGGCATTTACAGCTTGGCTCTGGTGTCTAACTTCGTTTGTTCTCTCTGGGCGGCTTTTGCAAAATAACTCCGTTCGCCGCCCGCTGTCTCTTTATATAGGCTCTAGGCTAATCACTTAACTTTAGTGCGCTGCGCGGATTAATTGCGCCACGCAAATAACACACGCGATTATCGCTCTAGAAATAGCGAAAACACAAATAAAACCTGCAGCTATTTAATATAACACACAACTATCAAATATAACTAATTTTTAAGCTTTATTATGGCCTAGTAATAAATCTTCTACTATGTCAGACTCTTCACATCCCAGCGTGCTGCGCGCACATCGAAAATATTTGGGCGATAAATATGCCTTGAACATAAAGGGGGCGTCTTTACGGCCCCATCACATATCTCCCTCCTGATTTTGTTGTCGTCCCGACAACATCACTACCTCTGGCGCTTCAATTGTAACCTCTCAGATCGTTGGTGCTGCGCATGACTCTTTCTGAGCGGCGATGCTTTGGGCTGAGCTTCTGTAATAGGTACAACCCGGCTGGGGACTCCCTTGGTCGTCATGTCCCCAGTTGTACGTTGTCGGGCTGTCAGCCGCTGTGGTCTAGAAGACTCGCTCACCTGTGCCGCGTCGCTGCCTGCCTGTGACATCTGCCTGTCAGTGCTAGCAGCTGTCGACATTGAAGGGGGATTGCTCCTGACGGGTTTTACAGTCGTTTTGTGTAGACGGTGGCCCACATTCCCCACAATCTGCTTTAGATGAGTTTCCTCTTCTGAACCTTGATGTGCGCCCCCTCCTCTCTGCTTAGGACGGGTTTCCTCCCCTAGACGACGACCTATTTTCTCGGTTCCCTTAGGGTGACAGTTGTCACGGCCATCTCTTGGTTTGCTTACTATAGGCAACCTGGTTGTGGCAGTACGTCTCGGGAAAGAGCTCCTTGAGGGACAGGCGGCTATCAAATGTTCAGTTGACTTGCATTGAAAACATCTCTTCGGAAGAGGGCCTTGAGGGCATTTGGCTGCCATGTGGCCTGAGAACTCTCCACAATTGTAGCACCTCAACTTTGTAGGCTTTCTCTGTGCCATGGGACGCCTCCTACTACCTTTACACTCTTGACCGCCAATGCCGCATACATAAATTGCTTCCATGCCCTGGACCGATGGTTTGCTGTCAAATTCCACTCTCTCATTTCTCGCCAGACTCCTGAATCCCTTTCTGAAGATCTTGGTCTGATGTACGAATACATCACAGGATAGGCAGACAGTGACATCGAGCACAGGCTGGGTGTTTGTTTGGTGTTTGGTTTGTTGGTTTATTTGTTTAATGTTTGCTTCAGTGTGCTCTTGGTCACTGATAGGGTTGTAGAAATAAATACAGCCCCTGCCTTAAGAATCAGAGTTTTATTGTTGAATCGGGTCGGTTGCGAGTGTGCAAGATAGTGATCAAATATCACATCATCATCATCATCTCGCCCACCCTATCACAATTCTATAACTTCATTCATCTTTAGATCTTTAGGAAGGTAGAAGATAGCTTATCTCAACGATCCTCTTCTCATTTAAACAATTATCTGTAAGGTATAGCTTATCTTAAAGTCCCTCTTCTCAACTTAGAACAAAAAAACTATCTCCATTTAATAACAGTTATCTTACTCACCAAGTCTGGCTTGCCCGCTGTGTAGCCTTCCGCAATACTGGACCTCGCCTCCTCAACACCCCCAGTTGTCTAAGAGAGTAGAGAGGACAATGAAGAGGATTACATTTGAATACACTGTGACCGTATTTCTCCTGTTTAAACGTCAGAAATTAATTACATTCCTCGAGAAAAAGAACGTCAGTACGTGTTTTTATTTCTGTTTTAAATTCTGTTTAAATCTGTTTTGCCGTTTTCAAGTCAGCGTTTGTTCTTCTCCGAAGAAGTCATTCGTTTATTTACTTCCCATCTGCTCCCCGAGGAGCATATGCCTTTAACAAAGCATGTGTGTTGTTTCATAGCACCTGGATTAATTGAGAAATGCTTAACAAGAATTGGAATAGCTACCCTTCATATCACGAGCTGACACTTAATTCGTCTATATATATATACAAATGTGGGACAAGAAAAGTCAGGTGACAGCAGCTGAGGCTCAAAGATGTGTGCAAGAGAGACATGAAGGCCATGGACATAAATCCAGCATCCTGGCAGGACGAACCTACTGATAGCACTCAGTGGAACCACCTTAGACTGGGGGAAAAGAAGCTGTTACAATAAGCAGACGAGAAAAGAACGGGCCGAAATGAACACCAGGCAAACAAGCAGCTAAGGGCGATCACCTCTAGAGCGCATAATCCCCATAGTCAGTTTTGACCAGAGGAGGCAACTAAAAATAGAAAAAAAGTATCACAGTTTGAATGAGACTTGGGAGCCGCGCTGGTGTAATGGTTACCACACTGCGCTGGCGATCGGGTGATCCAGGTTCGAGCCTCGGCTAGGACATTTGAAGTAGTGTCGTCGACCTGGGACTTGGACTGGAATAATTCGAGCCCTGGCGAAGACATTTGAAGCAGTGTCGCCGACCAGGGACTGGAATAACCTGAACGGCTCCTGAGCCGACCCAGCTGTAATGGGTACCTCTGAAATCGGCGAGTATCTGCCTGAATGGCGAGAGGACACATGCCATTGTACAGGGAAAAAGGGATACTCACGTAAAATCAGTCTCAGGTTAGTAAATATTTACCGGAGATTTCGCCTCGACTAATAGCGGGCGTACGTTTAAAAAAAAAAAGAAGAAAAAAAAGAATGAGACTTAATTATCATCCTCATGGATGATGTTACTTAAGATGCTTCATGAATCTAAGCTTGTGGTTGAGTACATAATGTTACACTGGACGTTGAAAGGGCTGACATGGAGTCTTCTTAATGATATTCAAAAGATGCCCCATTAATGGTGAATTACGTTTCTATATTCTGTTTCTCAATTCAATTATTATTTAATTCTAGCTAAATCAAAAGCAGTGGTCAAGAATATTGGTTTTTCACCGGAATTTTTCTTCTGGAATTTCTCGGTGTTTAAACTCAGATGTTGAAACTCATTATTTAGACAATGTATTATTTGTTATAACTGACTCAGTCGAGCTGAACCTTAAAACCTGATTCTAATCACTGCAATATATTTGTGCCACTGTGGGGGTGCGAGGGGGTGGTTCGCCCTGGGCGACAGCCAAGATAGAATGTGCCATCGGACACTATTATGACAGTACTGTACTGTTAAAAAATATATTTGCATGCACAATATATTCTTCGATGTATTATACTGAGGGTGCCAAAAAAAGGATCCGCCCCCAGTGCCAAATGCTAGGCCTATCATCTGTCTTCTTCTTGTACTGCCTCTAACATGCATTGATAAAAATATTATTCTTATGCGTGCATGTTCTTGAACTGCGGCCTCCGAAATGGCGTGGCCAGGGTCTCATAGATTCTATGAACTAAGCCAAACAACAAACTGCTGCACTGCAATGCAAACTAGATTTGTGCTATACTACAATGAATGATTCAAAATGGACATACTACAGCACAGTGTGCTACAACTTTCATTATGGAAATCACATTTCAAGTCACACTTACGGGGGTGGAGGTAGGGGTCCAAGAAAAATAGCTGGGGTCATAGCTGTCCTCGGGGAGAACGCTGAGAGCGTGTGAGGGGACACTCATGGCTGAGCCTCGGACCCCCTCACTGCATTCCCGCTCCAGCGCTGCGAGATGAGCAGCTACCCACTGTTGTCCCAGGTCTTTCTCCAGCTGCGAAATAAGTTTGTCTTTGTTCTTCAGCTGTTCAATCTAGTGGAAAATAAAAACACAAGACCTTTATGACATATTAAAACACTTCTTGTTATTTTAAATGCACGTTCTATCATCTAGACCAGTGTTTCTTAACTTTTTAGATACCTCGCACCCCTTTACAACATCTAAAGAAGTTTTGCACCCCTTTACAGGATCTTAAGAAGTCTCGTACACCTTTACATCTAAAGAAGTTTTGCACCCCTTAGCATCATCTTAAGAAGCTTCACACGCTTTTATCTTCTAGCTCACAAAATATGCCAAAAAATGAGAAAAAGAGATGCAAGTGTGTTTTGAGAAAATGTTATTTACAAAATATGACCAAGATTCGGTATTGAATTAACGTTGTCAATGTTATGGTTGGTATAAATACATGTGAAATATGTGTATTATATAATGTCAATGATAATTCGCCTTCTAAAATAACTGGCATGTCTTGCACCCCCTGAAGGTATCTCTCGCACCACCAGGGGGTGCATGTACCCCTGGTTAAGAAGCACTGATCTAGACCAAATCACGTACGGTTTCCTGGTCTATATATTTTATTACACTGTTAGTTGAAAACTGAAGTAAACATAGAAGGAAGTCCGAGGCCAGTGAGTAGTAAATAATAAACTAAAATAGGTAAGTAGTAGGCACTGGAAAGAAACAAAGACATACGTAGGAGTATACGACAACTGTAAAGTTAAAGACGTGGTACGCATTATGGAGATTCGAGCCAGGGACTATAAGAACTGCGTTGTCACTTTGCTGCGAAAAGGAACAGCGGTAGGGCACGGTTGGCTGGTTAATTTATCTCTGTTGGACAGAGCAGTGGAAAAACACAAATAATGTTTTGTAAATAGAACGCAGCTGAAGAAATACGTAGAGCTCCAAAAGCTGTTAATATGTGGCGTTCATAACATTCGGCGGAGTCCACATTGGGTCCTCATTAGGTAGACTGTGTCTACCGGTAGATCATATGGGATGGTTTGATAGATCCTCTAGATCAGGGGTTCTCAACTTTTTTTTTTGCTCATGGCCCCTCTCTGAGCCTCATCTACCTCTGTGGTCACCATCATAGTCGCTGTTGGCTGCAATAAAGATACTTTACCATCTTACTGTGGCCCCCTAGAAATATGGCATGGTCCACGTTGAGAACCACTGCTCTAGATGACGGAAAAGGGGAGGGGGGGGGAGGGGAGGGGATGAGAACAAATCTTAACGCTTTATAAATTTCTGACCAGCGCTTTCCCGCCGGCACTTAAAAGTATTCACAGGATCAAAGGTACTTTTTCCGCGTCCCCAGTAAAAACTCACAAGCTATCTTATGGAAACTCTCTTTAATCTTGAACCGCATGAGATAAGAACACGCTCTTTTCATTGAAGTGAAGTGAACATTTGGCAAAACAACAGTTCTAATTTGTCACCGCTGTATTGGATGGAATAGATGGAAACAAATGGTCAGGCTGAGATAAGAGTTACGTATAGGCTGTGCTATTTTAAATTTAGAAAATAGAAAATTTAGAAACTTGAAATAGAGATGAGTTTATCAAGGTAGATCTTCAGAGAGCTCAGTGTTTCTAAAGTAGATCACCACAGTTACCGGGTTGCCAGCCGCTAATTTATATCGTATTATGACAGTATCAGGAGAGAAGGCGGCTTCCAATATTGAGCCTCGGAATGGGCGCTGACTACCCACATAGTTTTGCCCTAAATAGGCCACTGCGTAAATATCTTGATTTTACAATTGCTATATGCTGTTACTTAAAATGGATACAGGAAAAACATGGGAGAAGGAATAGATACAGTGTAAAAGGAGTTAAAAAACGCATAAGCCAAACCACCAAGTTTCATCACATTTATTTCAAGAAAGAGGCAAACAGCAACACGTTACATGTTTAACATGCCGACAGACGTTATGCAAACCCATCTGGTTTGGGGGGGGGGGGGGGGGGGGGGGGGGGGGGGGGGGGGGGGGGGGCGGCAATCTCAGAGGAGACACTCGTAGAATAGAACCTCTGCACATCCTGGTATGTCGTAAAAGGTGAATAATGTGGGATGTACATGGGGGGTTAGAATATATACAAAATATACAGAAACAGCACTAGACAACACAAAGCTGTTCATGAGACAAAACACACACTTTGTTAATAATAGGGCGTAAAAGGTCTCGCAGAAAATTTGGTACAAAATATATTTTTTAGTTGGAATAAGTCTTGTAAAGTTCTTGGGTTCGAATGCCCGTCGAGTCTCTAACTTCTTTACAAAAATTTTTCCCGTACATTTGTAGCTGCACATCTCTTGCTATCCTCAATGGTCTAAGTATCAACATCATTTGTCTAATTTGTGCATTCTGTAAGACCATATTATTTCACTTGCGGTTTATATTCAGATACAACATGTATATCTGTAGAGGGATAATACGTTCTTATCTCTTTTCATTGAAAGTGGTGGTCTGTCTTTAAATTATTGTATATTATCCCTATATCCTTTTCATTTGCGCTCCTTACAGAGCATAGAGCCACAATTACAGCTGGTTCCCTTGCAGAAAACCTTCACCAAGCATTCACATGTTGTTGTAATGGTGGTTTGTGTGGTAGTTTGTTACCAGCACCATGCACTATTTGTTATTAGTCGCTGTGTACGACATATCTGGGAGTGCAGTGGTAACATTTTTTCCGTGGCTCTTCAGAGACTCTCGTTAACTACATGGAGGAAAGAATTATCTGTTTTATTTACTACTCTTGCATTTCTCTGTAAACGTTTAACACATCTTCACTTTCCTCTGACTAATTGTCAGTCTTTTTTATTTCTCCTTTCGCTATTTTGCTTTCCTCTATTCTGTCCCGTGTAGTTTCCGGTTGTCTTTGAGTAGACAAAGACAGAATAATGTTACAGCTCCATCATGCATGTCGTAAAAGGCTATTAATATGAGGTTGTGCATGAGGTTGACAATATCATCTTGAAAAATGGATTGCTACAGAAACTATCGCAGCAAGAGCACATGGATACTTTGGTGCATGTTTTCGCGGACTAGCAGTAGTGGTAGTTCCATCTTCCATTAAGAACAAACGTGAGATGATAAGGATGATGATAACGATGATGATTATGATGACGATGCTATTATTGTCTCTCCAAGGTTCTCTCTCCTGCTTTCATCACTTCTGCATTAAATTTTTTGTCATTATCTTCTTCGAATCATTGTTATCCCCATTGTCATCTTCGGCTACAGCAAAACAACCCTCAGCTCCAGCCTGCATATCAAACTATTCCTGGCACCAAAGTCTAGAAACAAACAACACCCCTTCCAAAATGTCAAACTGACTCTAACAAGCCTTCCAAATTGCAGACAGCAGCAACCATTAAACCTGCCTGTACATAATCTACCGGGTACATTTCCTTCTCAACGTGGATGATCTAATTCTTCTGGAATGTGCTACTAGTGTGGGGGAAAAAATGAAGGGTAGGGAAGGAAGCAAATTCTGGGGCCAAACTCAAAACTGGATGTTTAAAAAACAAAACAGCAGATTTTGCAAGTTAGATTAAGCAAGGAAAAACACGACTTTTCCCCCCTAGCTACAGTTTTATGTTAGTGATAAGGAAGGAAACAGAAATTTGCGAAAAGACACCTCTCGTGCCATTCACAGTTGAAAACATGAGGAGGTCGTATTTTACGCAGCTAGATATTCCGTTTATATAAACCTTCTCACAAAGATTTCGTTTATATAAACTTATGCTGGGCGATTGAGGCGGTGAGTTTTCTACGCAATGATCTGAGATTGGATATAAAAAATGGTGAAGTGAAAAAATTATTTCGAGAAAATGAGAGAGACAGACAGAGAGAGTAAGAGGGAGAGAGAGAAAATTAGAGAGAGAGAGGAAATGTGAGAGTGAAGAAGTAAGAGAGAGGAAGTAAGAAAGATGGAGAAGTGAGAGAGAGGAGATAAGAGAAAGATAGAAAAGTAACAGAGAGAGAGGAAGTAAAGGAGATATAGAAGAGAGAGAAAAAGAGAGGAAGTAAGAGAGAGATAGAGAAGTGAGAGAGAGTGGAAGTGAGAGAGATAGAGAAGTGAGAGAGAGGGTGGAAGTAAGAGATATAGAGAAGTGAGGGAGAGAGCGAGGAACTAAGAAATAGATAGAAAAGTGACAGAGAGAGAGAGGAAGTAAAAGAGATATAGAAGAGAGAGAAAATAGAGGAAATAAGAGAGATAGAGAAGTGAGAGAGAGTGGAAGTGAGAGAGATAGAGAAGTGAGAGAGAGGGTGGAAGTAAGAGATATAGAGAAGTGAGGGAGAGAGCGAGGAACTAAGAGAAAGATAGAAAAGTGAGAGAGAGAGAGAGAGAGAGAGAGAGAGAGAGGAGTAAGAGATATAGAGAAGTGAGAGAGAGAGGAAGTAAGTGAGAGATAGAGAAGTAAGAGAGAGAGAGAGAGAAGCAGTGAGAGAAAGACAAAGAGAGGAAGAGTGAGAACAGGATGACACATATGTGGGTGTACCGTAAATACACCTGTCAACGTGTTTTTTTAATCACGTGCTATCTTTTTTACTGCTCGCGGGCATAGATTTACATGGGGAGAAAAATAAGCAACAACAGGTAAATATTGGTAGACGGAGCAGAAGCTAGAAAAAAGTGTACAAGTAAAAATTATGACAGGGCGGCTATTATTATTATTATTATTATTTTGATTATTATTCGTTTTTGTAGCCCATGGGCTCTATACTAGGATCAAAAAATAAAATATCTGCGTCCTGAAAATCATTAAAGGCGACTAAGGAGGGTTGTGCATGGACCTAAAACTTTATTTTGCTAAACTAATTACTACAAAAGCAACTCCAAAAAAAAAAAAAAACGCGAAATGCTTTTATGCATCTGCATATCTTTCCTACGCGCGGGCAACTACGGTAGTGATTTCGTGCTCTGTACGGAGAGACAGCATGAACAAATAAATCAATAACTTTTGCTTGGAAAGGGATGGGGGGGGGGGGGGGTTTGACTGAGATATAGGTATGAATGAGAACGGATTTTGCAAGTATAGGTTACACGGAAGTTAGCCGAGTTTGCTTGTTAAACATTTCATATGGTCTAGTATTTATTCTTTTGTAACTTTAAAAAATAAATGTAACCAAATGTTGGACACAATGAGAATATCTGGTGAGAGGTCACAGAAAAATGGTTTGAAACTGCACAGAGTAAAGACAAGGATTACGGGAACAAATGCAACTAGCGATAACAAGATGTCTCTGGCAGAACCATCCCTATAAGATGTGGAATCATACATATATATCTTAGTCACAATACAGAGGTGGAGGAACGAATAGATATCAAAATAAGAATGCAAAAGGGAAGAGAAGCTTTCAATTTATTGGGGAATATCAATCATTAATATATATATATATATATATATATATTATATATATATATATTATATATATATATATATATATATATAATATATATATATATATATATATATATATATATATATATATATATATATATATATAAATTCCCAGCTTTATCTGTCAGTGCGTAACGCTAAGGGATGCAACTGTGGTTGAAAGTTAGACATTAATTACATTGTTTCTCTTATATGTACTCTCCCGAAAATAGTAACACTCGAACAAAGAAAAGTGCGCAAATGACGGTGTGCACACAAATATTTATAGAATGTGTGATCCCGTATACACACATTGGGATCCTCGCTGCTGCTACGTAGTTCGTGAACTGTGGTGATGCACAGTGGTTTAAAAAAAAACACTTTTGAATAAGTAAAATTGCCGTTAGGTATTGGTGCTTTTGAATTTAATTCCCGTCTTATGACGGGCTTTTACACTAGTATGAAAATAACAAGAAACCAAGTTCGACGCAAAAATTAGAATTTTGAACTGAAACGTCAACTCAGCTTTATATATATATATATATATATATTATATATAAAAAGATAATATATATAAATATATATATATATTTATAAATATATATATATATATATATATATATATATATATATATATATATATATATATATATATATATATATATATATATATATATATATATATATATATATATATATATGTATGTGCGTGTGTGTGTGTGTGTATGTATTAGTTCTATTGTTTGGCTCTGATACAAGCAATGTCACCAAGTGATGGACAACAGCTCTTGGAGTTGTGTGTCCATCATGACCTCTGATACATAGAAAACAGCACACATGACAACCAGACAGATACAGACTTTCATAAATGGGTGCTAGCGCAGAATAGAAGGATTGACATGGTATAACAAGATCACCAGTGTGGAAGCGATGGAAAAAACCAGACAAACACCAGTGAACAGAAGGTGAGGAGAAGGCTCTGTTGCTGGGCAGAACCCATATTATGACAACTTGATGATAGCATTACAAGGCAGTACCTAATCTGGAATCCACAGAGTCAGAAAATGAGGAGACAAAATATAAAAAGCATAGATAAGGAAACTTGAGACGGGCACGAAAGAGATAAAGAAATCACGGAACGACATTGAACGGATGGCACAGGACTGGGGGGCGTGGCGTATTTTTGTTGAGATGTGTTGCACGGGGAACCAAAAGGTATTCATTGGTTGGCTGATATGTGAGTTTTTCAGATACTTCAAGCACCAATATATTTGGCCATTTTGTATGCCGTACCAGACATTTATAGGTTGATATGCTGAAGGAAATGTAACCGATATAACTGAAAAAAGGAAACGTTAAGGGGGAAAAAAAACAAGAGGCACACCCTACTAATCATAGACGCAAGGTCATCTGTTATATTATGGAATTAATTTGAAGATAGATCTATCGGATGTTTCTTTTTAAGTGGAATAAGCAATCAACAGTTTCAGCCCAGTTACCTGTAAATTCTGTAAGTGACAGCGTACCTGTAAGAACATTTAAAATGCAAGAACATCAACTATCGTAACCTTGCATTTCCTTCAGGGAGTGACGAGAGTTGTTTAGCTGCTGGCACGTTCTAAAAATAAACTGTGTGGGAACCACGACTTATCGGGTACAAAACATTGCTGGTACCCGGTAACGAAATCTACCAAGAATAATTCCATCTGCAGATCTGTCATGTTATGTAATAATTTCTTAATAATTGATTGACATCTGCTTGCAGCTAGAACATCTGGATTCTGGACGTCATTCATGAATTCTGATTTTTTTTTTCAAATTGCAGAACGAAATTATCATCTACAACCTCTGATATCTTATAAGTTAGGATATATAGTGAGTATAATTTTACATAGTATATTCAGTTGTTGCTAGCTGCTTATGGCATTATCTCTTCTCTTCATTTATTCTATATGGGATAAATGAACATTTTTAATTGTGTGTGGGCGGCCTCTTTCCCCCCCCCTACCCCCATCCCGATAGGTTGTTTGTGTTATTTATTTTTGATTAAGCAAATAAGGAAGAGAGGCGGTGAAAGCTTGGAGTATACGAGTTTATTATTTAGTTTCATACTTTGATACATAACTTCAGCTAGCTAAAATGTTTTTGTTTTATTGGTGTGACCCATTATTTCCTTACCTTTGCTATTTACATTAAAAAAAAAAATTTTTTTTTTTTGCTTTATAACTTTTTTTCAAGAGACAAGGTGGAACGGCATAGTCATGAAGAACCTGATGTTAGGAGAAATGGTGCTGTCCTCAGGAAAAGAGAAAGAAAGTGCTCACCACAGTGAAGAGGTGGCTCTAATGCTGTCCAAGGATGCACAGAAATCACCCAGAGAATAGAAAAAAACTGGGACCCAGAATAACAACAGCAACATTCAAAACAGCCAAAAAGAAAATAAAGATAAACATCATTCAATGCTATGCGCCAACCCAAGACAAAGAACAGTCCACAAAAGAAGACTACAAAATATCACGGATAAAAGGAGAAGAAAAGACAACAATTTTGATGGGTTACCTGAGTGCAAAAATAGGAATAGACAACAGGGGCTATGAAGAAATTATGGGAAAACATGGATTAGGTACAATGTACGACAATGGGTGCCTACAAGTGCCAGTGGAACAAGGGTTGAGAAGAAGAGCTAACGATGGATAGGACACGCACTAAGAACAACCTGTTGATGGTATTAAAAGGCAGTTTTTGCTATGGAATCCTCAGAGGGAGACCGAAGAACACACGGACAAGAGAGTTGGAGACATACTTGAAAGGACGGAGGATGATATGGAAATACCTTACACTGATAGCACAGGACAGGAAAACTTAGTGCTGCTTGTGGTGTGGAGGGGTGGTGAATGAACAACACTGGAACTACACGTGACCTGAAGTCCGTATACAGTATACGAGGGGCGTTCAGAAAGTAATGCACCACATCGTTTTTCTCAGCTAATAATAAAGATAGAAGCATGAAATTTTGCATACTTCAAATATGGCATGTGCCAATTGTGTACACTAAATTGCACCGCAACCGGCGATATAATACGGCTGCCCTAAACCCCGTTTGAAAATGGGAGCCGTGGTCGCAACTTGCGTTATATAAACAGCGAATTTTGAATGGAATTTCCACTACGACCTCACACTTAATTTTTTTTTATGAATGTGGCTACGTAAAGTGTCTAGGGTTATGATATGTAGTGTGGTGTAATAGGTTATAGATATACCCACAGATATTTAACAAGACTAATAATATTAATAAATATTACAACACACTGAACTAACCAAAGAGTGTAAAAATTTTTGATAGAATTATATTACATATATATTGTTTGTCTGTGTCATTTTTTCTAAGTTGGACCAGCAACTTAAAAGGATTTAGAGATTATGAAAGAAATGCTTGGAATATTATATCATAAATGCAATAGTGTACATATATATGTACTATACTAGTTAGTTTTATTAAAATGTTCTAGTAGTCATCTACTTGGGAAGGCTAGTTATACTGATATGTTGCAGATGGGGTGGCCTCAATCACAGCATCACCTGTACCTATAATTGACTACACAGTGTCCCAGAAAATGGAGGGCAATTTTTTATGAGTGGTATGAAGTGCACTAAACGTGCTTTGGTAGAATGTCCAGCAAGCACCATAGTGCACACCTCAAGCTGGTATAGATTGTAAGCTCAGGTGCTGAAATCATCAGGTGGTCCCCACCACTCCGTGTCTGGCGGGCAACAATGGTGGTCTCTCTGACACAACAAGTACTAGCAAAGATTACAACACGAGTAAAGTCACCAACTGAATAGACACTGCTTGGTTGACAACAGAAACTCACAGCTCAGATTATGAATAAATAACACAGAAGCTGCAAGCAAAACTCAGCTGAGCTGCTGGCTATAGTATGGCGTCCCTAAATTTATTACACTTTCTTTCATATGGAAATCACCACACTTTAAAATCTGTGTCTATCACTGAACAACTATTGAAGAATGGCCCCACTTTCGCGTCTGAGCGCTAATGATATGGTTGTCTGTGGCCAATCACTGCCTAGGTTTATTTTAAATTACAAATTTCCTACACTAAAGTCATTTCAGTCATGCTTCAGTCAAGTATGGATGTTTATCTGTTAGTCTGTCCGTCTCTACTTGTGTTTCTACAAAATGTACTTGATTTTTGAACCAACCTTTCTCTCCCCTCCAAAATTTTGTCGTTAAAAGTTATATTTAGACACAGCTACCACCCAAAAACCCTCTCCTCCATACTAAGTAAATTTGAACACCTGCGTCTCGAGGTCGTGTTTTTTTTGTGCAATTAGCGACACTTTTAGATTCAATACAGTCTGTCGATGATGTGAACAACACTGTCTTTTGTCATTATCTTCAATATTATCTATCCGTCTGTAAAATTAAGAACATATTAGTTCACTGCTCAGAATAGGCCATCCGGCCAGCTAATTTTTATATTCCTAACATTAATATTAAGAAAAAAATACTTTTTAATTTGTGTAATATTCCTAACATCTGCGTTTAGCCGCTGAATTCAAATCAAGGGCTTGGTATCGCAAAAGCGTCCAATAAATGACTGTGGCGTAACATATCTATGGTCCCTTCTGTCGAGTTGCTTACTTTTTATGTCAACTTGGGAAACGTGACTTTTCTCCGTTTCCCCCCCAATTGCGTCTCCTTATCCTTTCTAGTCTCACGCAATCTTTCCAGTCATATTTTTTTCCTTTTTGATCCGCCGTTCCCCTCCTGTCTAGCAAGTCAATTTTTATGGAGGGTGATGACCCGCGGTCTGGGCGATCATGTACTATCAGCAGCCTACGCATTATGTTTTTATCCTTAAATGTTATCTTTGGAGGTATTTTACCGTTGTATCTCTGTCAATTTCACTACACATCTCCCCACTTGAAAACATGCCTATGGCAAGTTCCAAAACCAGCGATACACATAGGTAAAATTACTCCTCACGTCTGCCACTACTCTAATTTTGATCACAGGGGTGCCGACTGAGGAAATCTGCACCGACATTCAATTTGCCTGGGATATATTGGATACTGAACTGATAAGGTTGAAGCAATAAAGACCACCTCAGCAATCTTGCGTTTTCATGCTTAGCCTGAGACAAGAACACGAGAGGCTGATGGTCCGTCTCCACCACAAAAGTCCTACCATACAGATAGATTTGAAACTTCTTTATTGCCCAGATTAATGCTAAACATTCTTTTTCGCTTGTGGAGTATCCTTGTTCCGCCTTATTCAATTTGCGGCTTGCATAAGCGACTGGTTTCAGTTCCCCATCAGGTGAAGATGATCTTTGCAACAAAGCCCCTCCTAGTCCTACATTACTTGCATCGGTTCTTAAGACAAAGTCCTGTGTCAAATCAGGCAGTTTGAGAATAGGCTTGCTAGTGAGTTTTTCCTTTAACTCTTGGAACGCTAGTTCACATTGTGCAGTCCAAATAATTTTATCTGGAAGTCCCTTGCGAGTCAGATCAGTCAGAGGAGCACAAATAGCGTTAAAATTTTTGATGTATTTCTGATAAAATCCGCATAACGACACAAATGATCGCACGTCCTTTTTTGTTTGCGGCCTAGGTGCTCTCTGCAGTTTTTCCAAGTTCTTAGGATCAGGGGTCATATTACCCTGATATACAGTGTGTCCCAAGAATTCCAACTCTTTGCATCCAATACAACATTTTGTTGGCCTAGCAGTTAAATTCGCCTCCCGAAGTCTATCAAACAACATCTCCAGAGCTTCAATGTGTTCTTCAAATGTCTCTGTGGCGACGAGAATATCATCCATGAAATTCGTGATACATGGGTTATTCAGAGGATCCAACAATTTTCGCATCATCCTTGAAAACACACTCGGAGCATTTTTCAGTCCGAATGGTAGCATATTGAATTCATAATGTCCATCCGAAGTGCTAAAAGCCAAATAAGGTCTCACTTCAGGCTTCACTGGGATCTGGTAATAGCCTTTACTAAGATCCACTTTTGAAAAGTATTTTTGCCTTGTTCAGTCTGGCAAATAACTGTTTTGTGTCTGGTAATGGATCCACTTGTCCTTCTGTGACAGCATTCAGTTTTCCTGTAATCTATGCACAGTCTGTGTTCCCCAGACGGTTTTCTCAACAAAACGACACTAGAACTAAAAGATGATTCACTGTGCGAAATAATCCCCTCCTTCAACAAATACTCTATTTCTTCCTTCAATGCCTTCTCCTTCGCGAACGGAATAGAATAGGCTCTCATACAGATTGGGTTTGAGTCTACCAGTTTCATATCATACTGTAGCAAATTTGTATGGCCTGGTTTATCTGTTAATACATCTGTATGTTCCTCCAGAACCTGTTGAACTCTCTCCCTCTGGTTTTTAGTCAGGTGCTTACTGACTTTTACCTGTGCTGCGGTTTCACAAGGATGTAATGGGTATTCATGTGAGGTGAGTGGTTCTTTTTGCATCTGGGTTGCAATAGCCAAGGTCAATAAGGGGGTGCTTTCCTGGAGTGGTCTGTCCAGATACTTCTTTAACAGGTTTACATGATAAACTTTCTCCTTCCCCTTTTTGTCAATTTTATAGTTTGTTCTAGACACCTTCTCTAGAACCGTATATGGACCTTGCCAACCAATTTGTAATTTATTCTGGCTTCCGGGTAGTAGAAGCAGCACCTTCTCTCCGACTGCCAGTTCCCTGTCCTTTGCCTTCCTATTAAAATATGCTGCATGTTTCTTCCTGGCTTGCTTCAAATTATCATTTGCCAGTTTCCATCCAGCTTTCAAACGAGTGGTCAGTTCGTTCACGTATTGATACGATGAGGTAACAGTCTCTTCCGCCTTCTCATCTGTCCAGGTCCTTAATAGAGCTTCTAATGGACCTTTTATTGGCCTCCCAAATAGCAGAGTTGCGGGAGCCATCCCGGTTGAACTATGTGGTACCTCCCGGTACGCAAACAATGCGGCGGGCAGGAATTGATCCCACAGATCCGGTTTTTCGTGTGCCAGCTTTCTCAGGATAGAAATGAGAGTCCCGTTGAACCTCTCTACCTGGCCGTTCCCTTGTGGATGGTACGGACTACAATGAAAGTGCCTGGCTTGAAATAGCTTAAAAACTTCTTCCGTTAGTTTCCCCTTGAACTGAGAACCATTATCCGTCAAGATTTGATGCGGGAATCCTAATCGGGTAAATATTGTAAGTAGTGCCTCTGCTACATGTTTTGAATCAATTGATGGCAGGGCTACCGCCTCTCCCCACATAGAACAAGTGTCCACCAGAGTAAGGATGTAACTGTTCCTCCTCTTGGTCCGAGTGAGAGGTCCTACAATATCCACTGCAACCCTCTCAAAAGGTGTTCCCACTATGGGCATTTCCCCTAGAGTTGCAGGAGCAGTCCAGTGCTTTGGAGCTACCCTTTGACATTCTGGGCAGGATTTGACATATCTTTTTATATCCTCCGTTATCCCTGGCCAGAAGTAATGACAAGCTATACGCTGTCCTGTGGCGCTGATCCCCATGTGACCACTGAAGGGAATCGCATGCCCGAGTTCCATCACTTTATCTCTATATGAAGTGGGAAGAACCAGCTGGTTGTGACCATTTGTTCCAGTTCCGGCCTTCCTGTATAAGAGTTTGTTCTTCATGAAATATTCCCCCTTGCTCGGAGGTGTGTGGCATTTGGGCAATTTTTTAAAACATGGCTTGAGTGTCCTATCCTCAGCCTGCGCCTTCCTCATCTCCTCTGGATGAGCATTTATAGGTTCACCTTCTTCCTCCTTCTTCTGTGACCTGGTCTGCACTGTCGCCATGATCACAGGTTTCTCGGGATTCCCCAAGAAGACGTATCTACACCCCAATATCAGAGGGTAGATTGGTTCATCTATCACTGCTGCTCTGATTTCTCCTTCCACATAGCGAGTTTTCACCGTTATCCTTGCGATGGGAAGTGTCATGAGTGGTATGTCCTTAGTCGCCCCTTGTATTTCCACTGTTTCTGTGGTATACTGACTTGGGTCCACTAGGCTAGACTTCACAACTGAATCATAATCCAAACCTGTATCATAAAGGCACCTTATGGTGACCCCATTACAAATAACATCCTCACAAACTGGGGGGTGATAAGGTTCCTGTTGTCCCTTAGGATTAACCTTTAATCTTTGCGTCCCCGACTTCATTGCAGCAATGTTTGAAGGTTTCCTTCTACAAAATTCGGTGTTATGGTTATCCTTCTTGCACCATTTACACCATCTTTTTCCTTGGTTCAACGGTTTTCTTTCATTGAACTTTTGGTCATTGAACTGTGAGTTTCTGTCGCGATAGTCATTTCTTGGCCGCTCAAAGTTTGTCCTACCTTTATTTCCCTGCTCTCTATTATCAAATTTATTAAATTGCTGTGGAGCTTTAAAATTGTCTATGTGCTTCTTCTTAGCACCACTTACCTCTGCCTGATACCTCTCAGCAACATTTAAAATTTCCCCCAACTTCTCTGCACCTTGTTCCATGAGAAATTTTCTCATGTCTGGAGCCATGGACTCTCTCAATTGCTCAATCATGATCATTTCTTTAAGATCTTGGGTCTTCCCCAGAGCCGTCCATTTCTCCAAATAGGGTTCTAGTCTGGCAGAGAATTGGTGGTATGTCTCCCCAGACAACAGTTTGGCATTTCTAAATTTCTTACGATAAAATTCACCATTCTTCTCGTACCTTAATAACAAAGCCTGCTTTAACATGTCATAATTGTCTTGGTCTTCCCTGTTCATTTTGGCAAATACTTCATAAGAAGTACCCCTCAATCCCTGTGATAGCTTTAAACTCCACCTCTCTCTCTCTAACCCATATGTAGTAGCTAATAACTCAAAACGTCCTAGGTACCCCCTATGTCATCGTCTTTTTCAACAAAATGGTCTAAATGAAACCCCATAGCTGAGTTTGAGGCTCCCAGACTAGGCGTAGCATCTGAGGCAAAAGGGCTGGCACCATTTTCAGGAGCCGGGCCTTGTAATTCCAGCTCCCTTAGTCGTAATTCGTGCTCCCTCTGCAACCTTCTATCTTCTGCCTCCCTTTCGGCAGTCAACCTTTTTTCTTCTGCCTCCCTTTGCTGTCGTTTTTCTCTGCCTCCCTTGCTTTGCTGCTCTTTTTTTCTTCATGCCTCAAATTTGTAACTCTCGTTCTCTTCAGCTACACGCTTTCATATTCTGCATTTTCTTTCAGTCCTCTTTTTCTATAATCTCCTTCTCTTCAACCAACCTCCCGATCAACTATAATTTATCTTCAGTCAGCTCGTTCCAGCGTATCCTGTAATTTAAATTTGCACGTTCAACCCATTCCCATCTCCTTCGGCAGTGACGCACAAGAAGGCTGACCAAAACCAACAGTACTAAAGTGCCATACCAACTCCATTAAGAACAAGATAATGTACAGCGAGACTGAACTAAGTATTATGCCGAGCATGCGCCACTACTTCATTAAGACAATATAATAATATCACAAGCTAAATCTCTAACCAGTAAATACACTAAGTACTTCTTAACTGAACTATAGGTACTAACCAATTTCTAAAAACTAACCAAGCTTAACTAATTAAATTATTAAACTGGCATGGATGAAATTCACATCTAATACACATACTTTTATCTGCAGGGACACTTTTAATTTAAAGTGGAATTTTTACAATTTATTCCCTACTGTTTATATTTCTCCCACCAGGAGATCACATAAATAATATACAGTTATGTCTAAATAATCCCTATGGTACAACAACCACCCCATATATGATAGTGGTGATTGATGAGATGTATGTATGATGGAGATATTACTAAATCAATAATTGTATATCAAAAGGCCAGCTAGTCGAAGGCTACCTGAAGAAAAAATTAATTGTAGATAAAAATTAGTCATGAAGGCTTTCATGCACCCACAACCACGACCAATCACACTTAACATTTTATTTTTAATGTAAGTTTGACTACGTAAAGTGTCTATCGGTTAATGTAATATGTAGTGATGGTGTAATAGGATATAGATATACCCACAGATATTTAACAACAGACTCAATTAATCATTAAATAAATGTTAAAATACACTGAACTAAACTCACGTTTGTAAAATTTTTGATAGAATTAAAATAACATTATTATTTTTGACTGTAACAATTTTAAAGTTGATGACCAGAACATAAAATGATTTAGAAAATTAATGAAAGAAAAGCAAGTGAATATTATATCAAGAATGCAAAAGTGTACAAATATAAGATACTATACAAGTTAGTTTTTTTTTTTATTAAAATGTGGGAGAGGGTAACAAATAAATAACACCATTAGTAATATAATTCATTAAAATTTAAAACCCTCCACAAAAACTACAACCATC